>OY723289.1:473278-634278 GCA_963210315.1 Rhynchopus euleeides | reverse complement strand
AAGTGGTTGGATCGCATCCACAAAGAAGAAGCGGAGCCTCAAATGAAAGACCTCCTCGCCGCAGCTCACATCGCCATCATGTGCGATGTGTGGAAGAACGACCGGTCGGAGAAGGTCTTCGCAGTCACTGCGATTGGGGATGGTAGCCCGGTGCTACTCCAGTCGGGTGTGCTGAGCGAGAAGCGGCACCGGGCGACGGAGTTCTTGGGCCACCTCAAGAAGATACACGAGCAGGTGTTGGGGAAGATCGTAGCCATCCTTGTCGACGGGGACTCCACAGCCGTTGCTTCGGCCATTCTGTTCAAGGCGTTCCAGACAGAAGCAGGCAGGCAGACGCCGTTCGTGTGCATCTGCGCGTGTCACACGGTAGCACGTGCGCTCAACGACTGCATCGGGGTGAGGACGGAAAGGAAGCGCGAGGCGAAGAACGAGTTCCACTTCGTCGCCGCACTTCTCTCTGCGCTGTCATCACAATTGCGCAACGTCGAGTTTCTATCCAAAACGTATGCGGAGAAACAACAGCAGTGCGGGCGCCGCAAATCAAAGAAGATGGTGAAGCCGGCGGTGACGAGGTGGCACACGTTCTCAACTGTGTGGAAGGAAGTTGAAGAGAACCGCAACGCGCTGCTGCTCATGAACCAAGAGGAGGCGGTGTGCTCCTCCTGCCCAGAAATCGGCAAGGTGCTCGACGCGACGTTCTGGGGTGTGTTCATGGGCTTGAAACCCTTTGTGGCAGGTGTCGGGGAGGTGATGAACTTCCTTGAGCAGGACGGATGCACCGCTGGGATGATCATTCCGGCACTTTCATACCTCATTGACTGCCTCAACGCCTGCAACCTCACCTCCGCTGCGAACAAGGCCAAGCTGGCCGCAGTGACGGAAAAGGTGAAAAAGAGACTGCAGAAGTATACCACCCACGAACAGGGGTGGCTCTGCGCAGCAACAGCACTGACGCCACTCTTCTTCGCCCCTGATCGTGAGAAGCAACCGACCTTCATCAAGGAGTTTACGCTGAAGCTGGATGTCAGGAAGGCGGCGCAGGCCTTCATCAAGAAGGTCAAAAACGCAGAGGCTGCAGCCGAGCTCCTAGAGCTCATAACACGAACGGGGGGTTTTGATGATGATTCCCTCTGGGACCTTGCGCAGGGAAGAAAGGCGTGCCAGTGGTGGAAGACTGTTGCACAACTCCACCCGACGTCGCAGGTCGCTCCCCTCGCTGCGATCCTCACTCGCATCCCCGCATCCACCAGCACCGCAGAAAGAGTTTTTTCGACGATGGGCTGGATGTCGGAGCACCGCCGCCACCGCCTGACGGCTGCGAAAACCCACAAGCTCACGCTTGTGCACCGCAGCCTGAAGGCGAAGAAGACCGTCGTGGAGGAAGGGTGGTGGAACCTCGAAGAACTGGAGAACGACGAAAAGAATATGATGGTGATCGACGAGCAGGACCCACCGGCAGCGGGAGAGAGCGGCGGCGTCAACGCGGATGCGGGTGAGGCGGACGAGGAGAGTGGCAGCGAGACGTCGTGGGACTGAGGATACTTCGGTGGGTGGGGGATTGTGTTGTGTGTTGCGCGTTGTGTGTGGGGCGGGGTCAGGAGTTGTTCGTTCGTCTCTCCACGCAATCTCTTGGCCGTCGATACTCCTTTATTTGTTGCACTCGTGTGAGCAGAAAGTCACCCACCACAGCAATCATCCAAGCGTGCTCTACACCAGCCCCTGATTATCATTTCAGGGTTTGTGTGTAGAAGCGTCGACGCATCAACAAAATACAGGCAAATAGCGGTTGCTTCTGAATAGTGCTGTGACTTTTTAGATTTTTCTGATTTTCCCGGTGAAGCTGGCCCCTTCCTCGCCCAGGCCCCAGAGCGTGCCCCCTGTGGGTGCCTTACTCCTCTTCGGACCATGTGGTTCCCCAGCTTCATCCTTTCTTCCTCAGGCTGCCCCTGTGAATGGTAGACTGCAGCCTCTTTTTGCCGCCAGCACAGAGTCACGAGCCGCTCAACCCCGACCAGTGCGCGGTTTGTTTGCCCTATTGATGTTCGTGTAGTACATGTTCCATGTGAAGAGCCCGAAGAAGCAAAAGTAGGACCTGCTGCGCTAGCCCCGCCAAGCAGCTACAAAACGACAGGACGCGCGCAGGCACCGGGCCCCCTCTCCAATAGAGCGGCACCTCATCCCAGGAAATCCCCCACCCGGCGTTTAGATTCTGAGAGATCGCAGAGAGTCACCCACCAGGCCTTGCCTGTGTATTATATTATGTATTTTATTGTATTTTATTGTATTTTATTGTATTTTATTGTATTTTATTGTATTTTATTGGGGGTCTTCGCTCCGGGTCAATTTGGGTCAACTTGGGTCAATTTGGGTCACCCTGGGGTTTTTCACCTTAGGAAAATGGGGGGCTTCGCTCCGGGTCAATCTGGGTCAGCTTGGGTCAGTGACCCGGAGCGAAGCCCCCCCCCTTAGGTGACCAAAAATAGGTGAAAATTTTTGCCTATTTTCCCTTGTGTCAAACTTGGAGTCTGACCCAAAAATCGGAATCTGTGACCCATGGTTTATATGGGCAAACCTGAAAATTTCCGACTTTTTCCTCAATTTTTCCCACTTCCTGGCCATACCTTTCCCGACCCAAAATCAAACAAATGCAGCGGAAAATGGCCAAAAATAGGCCAAAAAACCCCAAAATTTTTTCCTATGGGAACGAACATGGGGGTCTTCGCTCCGGGTCAATTTGGGTCAACTTGGGTCAATTTGGGTCACCCTGGGGTTTTTCACCTTAGGAAAATGGGGGGCTTCGCTCTGGGTCAATCTGGGTCAGCTTGGGTCAGTGACCCGGAGCGAAGCCCCCCCCCTTAGGTGACCAAAAATAGGTGAAAATTTTTGCCTATTTTCCCTTGTGTCAAACTTGGAGTCTGACCCAAAAATCGGAATCTGTGACCCATGGTTTATATGGGCAAACCTGAAAATTTCCGACTTTTTCCTCAATTTTTCCCACTTCCTGGCCATACCTTTCCCGACCCAAAATCAAACAAATGCAGCGGAAAATGGCCAAAAATAGGCCAAAAAACCCCAAAATTTTTTCCTATGGGAACGAACATGGGGGTCTTCGCTCCGGGTCAATTTGGGTCAACTTGGGTCAATTTGGGTCACCCTGGGGTTTTTCACCTTAGGAAAATGGGGGGCTTCGCTCTGGGTCAATCTGGGTCAGCTTGGGTCAGTGACCCGGAGCGAAGCCCCCCCTTAGGTGACCAAAAATAGGTGAAAATTTTTGCCTATTTTCCCTTGTGTCAAACTTGGAGTCTGACCCAAAAATCGGAATCTGTGACCCATGGTTTATATGGGCAAACCTGAAAATTTCCGACTTTTTCCTCAATTTTTCCCACTTCCTGGCCATACCTTTCCCGACCCAAAATCAAACAAATGCAGCGGAAAATGGCCAAAAATAGGCCAAAAAACCCCAAAAGTTTTTCCGGGGGGCTTCGCCCCCCGGACCCCCCTTGCGTGGGGGGCTTCGCCCCCCACGCCACACGCACCTCCCGGCCGGTGGCCGGTTCGGTCGTCGTCCGCTGCGCTCAAAGGGCGTGCGGTAGCCGACGCCCTTGTGTGCTCGCTTCCTCCTCTCACACTTCAGTGTGTCGTTTCAGGTGACTCCGTGTTCCTGCTTTGTTCTTCTGTCGACTGGGACGGGCCAGTCCTCGTGGGTTGCCGCCCGGTGTGTCCTCCCCTGGGACCCCCTCCTCCTCGCACCACTTGCATCTGGTTCAGCTTCAGTGAGAGCTGAGCGGGAGCCATACTTGCTCTCTTGGACCAATTGTCCGCAGTCCTGCATCATGACGAGTTAGGTATTGCCCAGTCGCAGCCATCCCCCGTCCCAGGTGTTCTGCCGTGGGCCAGCTCACCATCTGCAGGTCACCCCGTCACACACCAGTGGGCAGGCCCTGTCAACGAAATCGATGTGACTGCTCTTGCCGCAGGGCAACGGATGTGGGCCTGCATTGCATCCTGTTGCCGCTCAGTTCTGTTCCCACCGGAGCTTCTTCTTGCGCCGCAGATCGAACAGCCTTTCGTGTGGTCGGCGCCGATCTTGTATAGAACGTAGGCAGTAGGCTGCTGTGGGTGACCTGCAGGTTACCCGTCCCTTTCGTGTAGGCAGCGCGAGAGTGCGATGTTTTTGTGGGAGCACGGCAGCTGCCCCACACTCCATGCTGCTCTCTTGTCTGCTGTTTATGTGGAACAAGGTCTGGCTGCCAGTGATCTCGCTGGGGGTCGGGCAAACTAAAAAAGAGGTCGGGCACAGGGTGGCCGAGCTCGCGAGAAAAAAAGTGCAGCCCAACCCCGCCCCGACTTCCCGTGGTATGATGCAAACAGGATCGAATGCACGGCCACAGAACATTTTCACCCAATTCGAGAGGCACCGGATGTTGCTGCCTTTGGTCGTCCTGCTGGATCAAAAATCAGGAATCCAGCCCCCCAGCCGCCGGAGGCCACGGTAGTGAACATCCTGAAAGTCTTCGAAGGCTAGTCCCCACACCGGTTGGTGCTGTTGCACATTCCAGGCGGGGATGGTCCTTCGCTTGGGGCATGATGAGGTGCGCTTCGATGAACACCATCAAGCCCCCAGCATGCCGTTGGGTTTTCATACGCTGCGGCGCATGAAAACTCGGCCACAAGGCCGAACCCAAAAGCCCCAAAATCTGACCCGGGAGGTAGGGCCGAGGGTAGGGCCATGCCACCCCTGGCGGCCCACCCTCCCAAACAATTACAGAAAAAGGGAGGTGGGGCCGCGGCCCCCTGCCAGCCCTGGCACGGGATCACTGCTGGCGGGTAGTTCAGGCTCGTGGCCCTCCTCGTTCCGATAGCCCCTCGGACATCCAAATGATTCACGTGCAGCAGCCCATGCGCAGAGAACGGTGTGCCGTCTTGTACAGCAACTGTTGGACAACTGTTGAAATCGTTTTTCACCACAAAAAATCACTCTGCGGGCCAAGTCGAAGATTTTTCTGGGGACTTTTGGTGTCCCCAATTTTTCAATTTTCGAAAAATAAGCTCACTTTGCTAAACTGGACCCAACTCCCCACACTCTTTTTTTCCGACTTTTTCACGGGGTTTTTCCGGTTTTTTTTGGTTTTTTTTGGCGGATGGAGCGAAGACCCCCATTATGTATTTTATTGGAGGATTCTTCATATTCCTGGATTTCCCGAATTTCCTGGATTTCCCCCGGCCCCTTAGGCGTTTTCAGGGCGGACAGGGCGGACATGTCCGGACCCGGAAATCCGGGTGTCCGGATGTCCGGGTCCAATTTTGACCCCCCCCCCCCCCCCCCGGACATTTCCCGAATTTCCCGCCCGGACATGTCCGGGCGGACATCCGGACATCCAGAAATGTCCGCCCCGGACAGGGCGGACATGTCCGGGCGGACATTTTCTGGTGTCCGGATGTCCGGGCGGACATGTCCGGACCCGGAAATTCGGGAAATCCAATTTTGACCCCCCCCGGACATGTCCGGCCAGGACCTCAATAGTTTGATTTTTGGTCCAGAAAATAGTTTGAAAATTTTTGAAATCTGGGTGCCCAAAAAAAATTTCCTAAGACCGGCGATTTGTAGGGGGACCCTTTCGAATTTTTTTTTGGGGAAGGGTAAATTGAACGTTTTTGGCCAAATGAAGCCACTGCGACCATTCCCGGGCCTCGGAAATCAGATTTTTGCCCCTCAAATGCGGTGCCGGTCCGGACAAAAAACCGAAAAAATGCCCCCCGGACACCCCCAGAGACATGTCCTAATCCGGGGTGCCAGTAGGGGGGACCTTTCGATTTTTTTTTCGAGGAGAGGTCAATTGAACGTTTTTGGACATCTGAGGCCACTGCGACCATTCCCAGGCCTCGGAAATGAGATTTTTGGCCCTCAAACGGGGTACCAGTCCCCACGAAATTCCGAAAAATTCATGAGAATCGAAAGGTCCCACGCACCAAATTCTGCCCAAAAATCGTCAAAAATGGACAGGTCATATGCAGCAAGGGGGCAAACCACACCCCAAATTTTGCTCAATGATTCCACGGCAAGCCAGATTTTCTGATCAATTGGTTTGTTTGAGCATGTTCCTGGCCCTTGTTTGGAAAGTAGATGACCCCTGGCTGGAGAGGACGGTTGTGCTCGACCGGACGGAGAGAGAACCTTCTCCATATCCACCTCCACTCCACAATGCCACAAGTGGCAGGAAGGCCGGGTGTTACAGGCCTCAACCAGGGTTCCAAGGCTCTCCACTTCCTGGCTGCGTCAGGGATCACCGGTACAGCGAGCAGGATTACCTGTCCTGACACCCCAGCATGTACCACCGGAAGAACCCGACACAGCAGCCCCCCCTCATGGGGGTTGCAAGAGGCACGGCCGGAAATCGTTCAAATCGGACCAAGTCCGAAAATTCGGCACTTTCTTGGGTACAGGGGGGTTAAAGCCGCCTGACGCCTGCACGTGGCGCCCCTGCTAATCCCCTCGCATTGCACTGCGCGGGGGGTGAACAGAGTCAGCGGTGGGGTGGCTACCTCGGTGCTGAAATGTCTTATACATGGAGCCGAAATAGCCGGGGTGGTGACCTGGCCTATGAAGGGGGAACCCTGAGCCCAAAGAACCGAGATCCCAAGACCTCCACTGGGGGCCGGGCGCGCCCTCGTCCTGTCATCCGCAGCGACTGCCCTCCACGGAGCCGTGACGAAGATCCATCCGAGCTCGATGGGCTGGGTTTGACCCCCGCCGATGCGTGTCTGAGTCCGACTTTACAGGACAACCAGTGTAATCCAACCGTACTGGGGGGATTGGTCCAGTAAGTCACGGTGCGTGATGAGGACTCGCAATTGTGGGGGACAGGACGAAGTCCGAAAGGGATGGAAAAACGTAGGAGTGCACTACCCAAAGTGTCTTCCCAAAGGGTAAAAACTAGCCAATTGCCCTCACTCCGCGTGGGACTTCCGGATACTCACCATGAGCCACCGGGTCTCCCCACACTTAGGGGGGTGGCACCCCAGGTTGCTAACCAGCGGCAGGTTTTTCCAGAGACGCTACGGCGTCTCTTTTCCTCACCGCAGACAACCGTGTGTGGGAATCGTGACAGGCACTGCTTGGGTTCAGTGTTTGTTCACGCGTGGCGCAGGGACCGGTGGTCGTCACCACCGCCGCTGACCACGTAACAACCGACTCAGGACCAAGTCCGAAAATTCGGCACTTTCTTGGGTACAAATTGCGGTCCGAAATTTTCCGATTTTTTGAAAAAAGGCTAATTCTGTAAGGGGGACCTTTTCGAATTTTTTTTTTCGGGCACTTTTTCCACAAGGAAATGTCCGCCCTGTCCGCTACTGTCCACTACCGATATCAAGGATCCTCCATTGTATTTTATTGTATTTTATTGTATTTTATCATACATTGGGCGTTATTCCGTTACCAGTAACGGTAATAACGTTATTTTTGCGTTATTTTTTGACCCCAAAAAAGGCAGCATTTCCCGGTGAATCTGACCCGAAACTCGGGTCCCTACCCCCCCTAAAAGAAATTTCTTGGGTAAAATATCACTCCAGGGGGCCACTCCGTGATGTCAAAAAATTGGAAAACGTTTTCTCCTAAAATAACGCGTTATTTTTCCGTTATTTTCATGAAAACTTGCGTTATTCGGACAATTTTGCGGGCGGATGGTGTAGTTTTTGGTGGAGATGGCTCCAGAATACCCCCCTGGGACCATTTTTTGGATAATAACGCACGGACATGTCGAGTTTCGTGAAAAAATCATGTTTTTTGGCTTTTTCAAGGCAAATACTGCAGAAACCCCTGCAACCTTGCAGCATCCAATGTTCCTGGAGTGAAATTTGGAGTGAAAATCACTCCAAAATCACTCAGTGTGGACGCAGAAGTGAATCCTTCAGGAATACACCCGCACACCTCACATTGGCGGTGTATAAACCACCTGATATTTTTACTCGTTACGAGCGACGAAGTAGCGCGAAGTAGCGACGTGCCCATTTTTTCCCGGTCCGTTCTAAAATAGTTACGTTCCAAAAGTCCGTTACTGGTGCTGTCAAAGACGCTTCGCACAATATACGCACGAACTACCCAAAGTACGCTCGGGCTACGCACGAAGTACGCAGGAACTACGCAATTTGAACTTTCTTGCACCCCCCAGTCATTATTTGCACGCACTCCAGGTCCCATATTTGCACCAGTGCAAATATGAGACCTGGAGTGCAAATATGAGGAATTTCCGAGTTCGTCGTGATGTGCAAAACATGACTGGGTTGTGCAAGAAACCATCATCTGCACCCCGTATCGGCCTCAATTGCACCCTCGTGCAGGTAAAAAAAGGCCTCGGGCCTCCGGCCCTCGGACCGTTTTTTAATTACGCACACGACCTTCGCGCGGAAAGTGTCATTCAGCCCTGCCAAACGTGCTCTACACACCACCCCCTTCATCAGGCAAGTGGGTTTGTAAGGGTGTGTGGAAGCGTCAACGCTCGGGTGCAGGAAATTTACATTTTGGTCGCAAATGGCGTTACACATGCACTATGCACAACGTGTGCACGATTTCGGCAGAACTACGCACAACCAACGCAATTTGGACCTTTCAACAACACCATTCACGGTACTTCGATTTTGGGTGGGAAAGATGGGGCAAGGAAGTGGCAAAAACTGCGAAGAAGGTCGAAAATTTTCACATTTTCATCAGAAACCATATTCAACGGATTCCAATTTTCGGGTGAAATCAAGCAGGTTGGCACAATGGCTCATGTTCACCCAAAAATGCACCTACCAAACCTCTTTTGCTTGATTTTTGGGACGGCATGGGTGATCCAGAGGCCAAAAATCACGATTTTTTCACCAATTCCTTCGACAACGGACAGTTCCAGACCACAAGGACCACATTTTGGGGTCAGAATTTTCTCGGTCAAAAAATTCGAAAAATCTGAAATCTCTCGGAATTTTGAGCATTTTTTGAGATTGGCATGCCCATTTTAGACCCTTTGCGTGGCTCTAAACCCAAAAATTTGCTCGAAAATGGCCTCAAATAGCCTAAAACAGCCCATTCTGGCCACCCCGAAAAAAAATTCGAAAAGGGTCCCCCTATAGAAGTTGCCCAAAAATACCGAAAATAACGCGGTATTACCGGTAATAACGGTAATAACGTTACCGATAACGTTATTACCGTTCCTGATAACGGTAATAACGGTATTACCGTTATCGATAACGGTATAACGCGGAAAAATGGGCTGGCTGGTGGTGGTTGGGACAAGACCGACGAGATTAGAAGCGGCACTGGTAGACGGGTTTTGAGGCCCCCCGCCCCCAGGTTCCCCCTGCCCACCTGGACGGACCCAAGTGCCTCACACCGGATCTCTCCCCACCCGGTGGTCCACCTGACGGATACGCGACCAAAGAAAAATAACGTTACCGATTTTCGGATAACGTTATTCGGCCGTTCTGGAACGTTATTAACGGTAAGTTATTTTACCGAAAAAATAACGGTATTACCGTTACTGGTAACGCAATAACGCCCGATGTATGTTTTATTGTATTTTATTATTTTGGGTCAGTGTATTTTTCCATCTTTGGGGGTATCGAATCAGACAGAACGTACACAGCAGGGCTGTGGGTGTTGCCTTTGTTTGCCCGGCGTTGGCGCGCAAACAAAGTGGCTCGAGGGGGGGGGGGGGTCTTCGGGACTCGACAGTTTCGGCGTCGGCGTTTTTCTCCTGTAAATAGGAGGAACTGCACGCGTCGGCCACATGGCGAGGGCCCCCTCTCCCACAATCTATCATCATCCCCTCCCCTCCTCTCCCCTGCCGTGTGATTTTTTTTGATGCAGCAGGTCTCCTGTGTCAGTGTCGAAAGGATAGGAGGGCAGCGCTTTTGGGCAACCAAGACAAACCCCCTCATCAGGGCTGCCCGAGGTGTTATTTTTGTGTTTTCTTTTCTTTTTTTTTCCCCCCCGTATTTCGGCACACAACCAGCAGCCTTATTATTTTTCTAAACCCTGTGCCTGGAATTTTGTCCAAAAAATATCACATTTTCGCACAAGGCAAAAAATGGTCAAAAAACCCGAAAATCGGGTTTGTAGGGTATAGGTCCCCTGTCTGAAAATGCAAAATATGGCCCCGCAGGTGTCCCCAGAGTGATTTAAAATTGGAAAATCGACATTTTCCACCTACGGGAAATCCCCCAAAATAGGGGGTCCCCAGACACGATCCCCAAAAAAATGTCCCGATCGCCTCTAAGGCACTCTGGATTTTTATTATGTCATCCAGATGTCACATCTGGGTCCAGGAACACCGGTTTTTGGCCTCAGGAAGTCGAAAAATATGTGCGAAAATTTTTATTCCTGACCAGGACCCCCTAAAATGCCGATTTCCCCTGTTTACACATGGGGGGTTTCATGCAACGCCCGCTCGGTGCTGAGTGTGCTATCCGCGACATGGACGCGGTCGCCCTCTTCCTCCCAGAAGCCACTGATCTCCCTCATTCAACTTCACCTCCGGATGTACGCGGCACGTGCTTGGGTTGTCCTGTCGCAGTGCAGCAGAAGTTCCCCTGTGCACTGCTGCCCAAGCCATTGCACGGAATATGCCACGCAGAGTAACGTGGTATCGCGTGACCAGCTCGTGAGGCTTGGTGCCCCGAATCGAATCGATAGGCTGCGAGCTGCATTGCCTCAGTCAGTTGCTGTCCTTGCATGTGCATTTTTGTGCACAACAGTCCCTTGGGTATCTGCAGCGCAGGTGCCTGCACTGGACCAGGACTCCTGATTTGCCTCTGGCACTTGTGATCGGAACGGATGCGGCGACGTGCCACGGTGCCCATGGATAGCCATGCCGGCACGAAAGTATGTTCACGACGGTTGCTTACCATTGCTGCACTCTGTCAGAACCCGAAGGGTCTCAGCACACCTGAACGCCCACCAGGCCCCCCAGCAGGGGGTGAAACCAAAGGGTCCCCCTGGGGTTTTTTGACCCAGAATTTTCGAATTCGACATGTCCCCGGGATTTCCACTATGTCGCAGATTTCGACCATTGGGTCAAGAAAACCTAAAAATCTAGGGGGGAGGTGCTGAAGGATTGCACTGAAAATTTTATCTAACTCGGTCAAAATTCCAGGCACAGGGTTCTAAAGATGCAGCTGTGGGTTGCCACTCGGAACGTTCCCTTCCCCTCCTTCCCCTGTGTCCACCTATATACTTCCCTCTTTGGGGGACTTCGCCATGGTGCCGAAAAAGGTGCTGTTTGGTGCATTTTCTCCTATTTTTAGGTGTCATACTTTTGCCGGTAGCGACGGTATCCAAATAAAATTCTGCGCTACTACTGGGCGTAGTGGCCCATACGGCACAAAAGCTTCTCAACGCTGGCCACCTTCAAGTGGCGCACACCTGTTCACCTGTTAATGCTGAGTCACTGATTCCCCCGACCCCTGCACAAATGATTGTGTCCTGTTTTGAGTGGGAACCATGGTCTGTCCTCTGATGTCCAACATGACCCCCCCTTTGCCCTGCCCACAGCATTACACCATAACACAGGCAGATCACCACACTGCCTGCGTATCGAGTGGGTGAAGGGGGTTAATTTTTTGCGCCGGACGTTTCTCTACGTTTCTCCACCGATTGATCATGCAATGTGGCGCGATTCGCATATCGCCCAACCGGGTTCGAGCGCCCCAAATTGTTGCGAAATTCGCCCCGTTTATCGCCCAGTTCCCTTATGGAAGGGACTCTTCATGTGATGTTTCAACGGGGGTCTTTGCTCTGTGCCAACGTGTGTCAGGTTGCAACATATATTGTTAGGCAGCTCACTCTTCTGCACTTTAGAGCGAAGGACCCAACATGTGTGATCCATAGTTACATGCGCGATTCTCTACTTCTTCACGGGTCTTCACGGGAACAAGAACCCTGCCACAACGAAACAATACAGCTGGCAGCGCTTTCGGGTGACTGAAAACTCAAACACCCTCACCCTTGTTCCGATGACACTGCGCGCACAATCACACGCAACCTTTGTCGGGCAATAACCACATGAGGTTGCTTCACCCGGGTTTGACGCACAAAACAACACCTTCTCGTCTCGCTCGTCACCGCACCCGCGCCTCTTTCGGGAATGCACCCAGGTCGGGTGGCGCCCCTTGCGCCACCTTGTCCTCCCAGTCTCCCCTCCATTGCTCCCTTTTGGCTGTGTGGGCATTCTGAGATTTCACGTGACACATACACAGCCAAAGGGGCTGGCAATGCTGGGTCAGGAGATGCCGGATGCCAACTCACCCCCCCCCCCCACCAGCAGCACCGCCCACAGGCATGTCGCTAAGCGTCGACCGTCGACCCAGTGATTTTGGGTTTCCCCCCCCATAAAAAAGCGTCGACCCAGCGTCGACCCAGTGGACTGGGTTGACGCTTGGTCGAGGCTTGGAGCGTCGACCTAGTGGAACTGGGTTGCCATTCAAGCCTGGACCAAGCGTCAACCCATTTATTACACTGGGTCGACGCTAACCTAGCGTTGGCCCGGTTACACTGGGTCGACGCTCACCAAGCGTCGACCAAGCGTCAACCCACTTTCACTGGGTCGACGTCGAAGAGAGTATGGTTTTGCAGGAACAGATGCTCACTACCGTGGCCTCCGGCGGCTGGGGGGCTCCGCCCCCCAGACCCCCCTGTGGCGTATGTCTCGTACTCAAGTCATTCGATTCCCATCAGGTCAGGGAATCCACCCACTCCAGTAGCCTCAGGAGGACGCAGCCAACTCACACAGAATCTGTACGCCCACAATGAACAGATGCTCACTACCGTGGCCTCCGGCGGCTGGGGGGCCCTGCCCCCCAGACCCCCCATCTCGCGTGCCCGTCTAGTAACCAAGTCCTTGCGCTTTGACGGCCGTGACATATCAGGGGGCAGCGTCGAAATCATGGTCCCGAAAGCCATTTTTTGGTTTCCTCCGGCACCCGACGGCGCGAGCGGGAGAGGAACCACGGAAGGAACCCAGCGCCTCACACCGTGCCCACCTAGTGGTCCACCGATGGGAAAATTTGGCAACAACACGAGCGCGCGCGAGAAAAATTGACCCCTAGTGTTTTCCCCCCTGATCCCCCCCCAAAACAGGAGCGTCAACCCACCAAATCTCCAAAATCGAAAAGTTAGCGACAGGCCTGCACCGCCCATCACATCAGAATAGGTGGTTCGGTGCAGCTCCTGCTGGGATTATTTCTTCTCCATTTTTCTTTTTATTTGGAGCTGTTAACAACGCAGGAAACTTTGCTATGCAGATCATGCAGGACACACCACACCCGCAGCAGGCGTGTGGGGGTGTTGTCGTGATCGACGAATACCCGCTGGTTCTTCTCTCCCCTTTCTGATTTGTCGACGCAAAGTTTCTAACGGACAGGTTTCAACGGGGGGAAGGGCGGAGGGGTGTGTGTGTGTGTGTGAGGGGAATTTCTCTCTGCGTCAACACCGTGCAGTTTTGTCTCAGACTTTGTGAGGCGGCTTCACTTTTCTGCATTTTTTTTGCAGAATATATCGGCGACCAAAGGCACCCCTTCCACTCTCCCCCCCAACATCCACCCTGGGTATGTTGAAATTTTGTGGGGCAGTTCTTTGATGTGATGAATATGTCACCTCATGGTGCTTCGCATTGAATGTTTTGTGCAATCAACTGGCTGTATTCCAACAAAAAGAGGGCGGGCCAGTTGGTTTTGTTGTGACAGGATTCCCCCCTTTCCGACCCAGCGGGGCGCAGCTATTTTAAAAAAAAATCCGGACTCTTTTGTCGCTTCATGCGTTGGTGAAACGCAACACACCCCAACCTGTTGTGAAGTGAGATGTGGCTCTGCAAATTGCAACACTGCGCGTGCTGCCACTCCATCGGACAGGCTTCCCCACCCGTGATCCAGCAGTTCCTCGCTCATTGCATGAGGTTGGCAGAGGAATTGGAGCACAGCCGCAGGAAACCTGCTGGGGGGGCCTTGTGCCTTGTGGTTCAGCACAGAGTTCTCTTCACCCCCTCGCCCCACCCCGCTCCTCCATTCAACCCGGGCTTCTTGCGCTGGTTGGCTGCAAAATATTCTGTTTCTTTCTCAGCTACACCCCTGCTCGTTCCTTTGGTTGAGGAAATCCTTAGAGGGGGGTGCCTGCTTGTTCACGATTTGAAACGCGTTCAATACAGGCACCATCCCGAAGGAAGGTGGTTCTAACGGGCATCCCGGATTTGGTGTGCTGGGCAGTATGGATGGTGTCGACCCGCCCAGCCCAGCCCGCATTATTTTGGCGGAGCAACAGGCTCTTGCCGATCCAGTGTTTTTTTTCAGATTATGCAGCTCTGTGGATGTTTTATCGGCAGAAGCCCGCGTTCTCAGCTTTGTGTCCTGCAAAAAGCGTGGCTCCCAGCACACCCACTTCCCACTCTCTGGGAGACCCTCTCGGTTTGCTTTGCACGCCTTTTTGTTGTTGTTTGACACAGCCACACCCGTGCTCATGCGGAATGTGTCCGAATCTAAAACATTGTGTTTTTTACGCGCACGAATTTCGCGTGAAAAGTGTGGTTCAGCTCTACTAACTGTGCCCAGCACACACCCCCTTCATCAGATAAACGGGTTTTTGTAAGTGTGGAAACATCAACGCATCAAACGAAGTCCCAGGAGTTGAGGAAAACGGCAGAACTGAAGTTGACACATTTTGTTCACCTGCGCCCCACCTACGCGTGCAGGTGGCCAAGGTTGCAACTGTGCGGCCAGAACTCCGAAACGTATCAGCATGGCACTGGTGTCGGAACGATGCAGAGAGCGATAAGTTCTTCTGTGTCTTCGATCCGAGTGTGGTGGCAAGGTCCTGGGTGTTCTTTGGGAGAGACACATCTGGCACGCAGCCCGCAGAATCTCTGTTGCGTGCCAGCTTCTTCCATGCCGGATTGTGGAGGGAGCCGCTCAAGGCCCTCTCGAAGCTTGAGAACCCGTGTCGGTGAGAGCGTTCACAGGGCCGACCGTATGTTGGTTTTCATTTCCAGTTGGGGTCTTCGCTACGCGGCACAGAAAGAAAATAAACGATGCGTTTTTGGTGGCATTTTCACCTGTGTTTCCAGAAAAAAAATCTTCGAATGATTGGCCGAACCTGACCGGTTAGTCAAGGCCCCTATACCCATTAGGAATGTTGAGCCAAGGCTGCATGGGGGTCCATGCGGCATGTGCCTCGTTTTCTTTCAAACCATCTGCCCCGAGAGAGTTGCCGTCAGCTGGCCCAGCCTTCTTCGAGTGTTCTTTCCCTCTGTATATGAGCATGCTCGGTATGCTGTTTCTTCTCGTGCGTTAGTCTTTCGTGGACTTTCTGTACGATGCAGGTCCGCTAATCCAACATAACCAACGGCATGCTGTTGAATATTTGTGACTCACGAAAGAAGAGAGTGACGTAACGGATGGGGGAGCGGGTATGGCCAGCCTGCTGCGTGGCATTTGGTGTTGCGTTATTTGTGGACTTTCCCTTTGCTTGGTTGGTGCCCCGGCTCGCGGGGGATGGCCACAATTTGGCGAATGTCAGTCCTCAGGGAGGCGCTCATGCGATATGTTTCTTTGTTTCCCCGATATTCATGCAGTGTGTCATTTTGTTCCGCTGATCGGCTCAACGCACCACCCTCCTCCTCTTCATCTGGTGAGAGGGTTAAGTGTGCAGAAGCTCCAGCGCAGCGAGAATCGCAAGTGAGTGGAAGAGAGGTAGAATTGAACTGTCACTTTCCTGACGCCAAGTTTCCAGATGCACCCCTTCCGTTGCGGCAGGGAGCGGAGAGGGTGCCGCTGATGCTAGCGATAATTTGGTGTATGGTTTCATCGCTTTTCATTCTAATAAATGTGGTTTCCCAGAGGCCACGTTGTGAGGTGCTAAGGTGTGTGAAAGAATGAAGTGTTGACGCAGCAGAAGACTCGCGGCAACCAAACGTTACTGAGAGAACTGGCCACCAGAAGTGGCGAAATACTTCGGTGTGAAAAACGTATGCTAATCAAGGTCGATGTGCTAGACCAACCGCCCCGTGTGCCCGGTTTCGATTGTCAAGACAGGGGAGCGGTTTGCCAATGATTTGAGGACAAGCCAAGCCATGCAGTCACATGCCAGCACACCCACACATCCACACCGCACCACCCTGGCAGTCTCCTTGTCACCACACAGTCACAATGCCGAGCATCAGGCATGTTGTGTCGGCCTTCCTGTCGATGGTGTCAGTGCTGTTCGCGTCCGTGCTGCTGGGCGACGGGCGGGCGCTGATGACGCTGGAGTCGGATCACAACACCACGCTGTGGCAGGTGTACCCCTACGGGTTCGGTGTGTACTACGACCAGCAGGGGTCAATCTGGGTGGACGACGCCAACCCCTTCCGTGGGTACCACTGCGAGGAGCACGAGCGCCGTGGGCAGGTGCTGAAGGGCGGCAGCTTCATCGTGCTGTCGCTCAGCTTTGTCGCCGTGGCGGTGCACCTGGCGGGTGGGATGACGGGCCAGAAGATCCTGGGTCTGCTCGGCATCGGCCTGCAGGGCCTCCTGTTCGCCTGCTACGTGGTGATGGTGGGTATCACCGGCTCCCTGTACGACGGCCGCTTCCACTGCAGCGGGGCGCCCCACCGCCTGCGCCTGCGTGACGACTTCGACCTGAACTACGGCATCGCCCTCATGGTGATCGGCACCTGCACCTCCTTGGTGGCCCTCGTCATGCTGATGGTGACGGGCGCCACGGCGGAAGAGCCTGTCGCCGAGGCGGAGGCCGAGGAGGCCGCCGTCATGGAGGAGAAGGTGGTGGAGGAGGCAGATGCCCAGCCGCAGGCGTGAATCCCCCCCACACACCGCCACACCACCACCCCCTCCCGAGTGCCGCCCGCCCTAGCCATGCCGCGCTGCTGTTCAGTTCTGGTGTTTCTTCTTCCTCCGCATCTCGTCCCTGTGCCCGAGCTCGTGGTTCTGCTGGCCCTGCCTACCTGCTGCCCGCTTGTCCACCCTGCCGCGGCATGCACTGCATGACACGGCAGCGCGTGACGAGCGCCCCTCCAACTGGTGCACTCGGCACGGGAAACCAGCGCTACCACACCCATCGCACTCGCTCGACCCTGTTTGTGGCCAGGTGTAGAGCTCCAATTGTTGCTCTCGTAGCCGACCGCCTCCCGTCCCCCCCCGTGACCCCTGGTGTTTCTTCCCAAACAGGAAAAAGAAAGGGGGGGGGGTGGACGGAAACAACAGGCGATGGGGGTGAGCAGACATCACAGGAAATCACATAATAGTTTACTGATGCTGCGTCCGAACGTGCTACCTCCTGTGCCCCCATCCCCCACCTCCCCCCATATGCACGCCCTTTTGCTTCTCACGGTGGGTTTCTTCCAGCAGGCGTAGCTGTGCCATGGGTTGCAGCCACACATACTCTTCCACTCGTGAGAAGAAGACAGGGCAATTGTCATGCGATCTTCATTTTTTTTTGTTCTGGGTTTTTTGGCAGCTGGTATCCCCTGGTGTGGGGTGGGTGGGGTGGGCCAGTGCCTCCTGTGTTACCCCCTTTTTTCTCTGTCTCTCGTTGTACGGTTGAAGTGGAAATTATCTCCTCAATCCCACCCCCGCCCCACCCGTAACCAGGACCAGGTATCGCCCCGATTTTTTTTTTCGCAGAAAAAATGTTGCAGAAATGCAGCTGTTTGGACCTCATCCCAGCCCACTCTCCAACGGCAAGCAGAGGTTCAGACTTCAGTTTCCCTTTTCTTTCTGGGCAACCTGTGGGCCTTCTCGCCAGTACAGGGGTGGGGGGAGGGGGGTGGCCGAGACACGGCCCAAAGGGGTATTTAGCAAAGTTGGTTGGCTGGCCATAGAATCGCTCGTTCTGGACCCTATGCGCCTCGGAAATGAGGCGCAAATAGAGACGGACCGTTTGTGACACAACGGCACAACGCTAACTGACCACCACTGCCTGGACGCCTCAACACACTGGAGGTCATCGATGCCAAGAGGACTTGGTACTGCGTTCTTTGTTTGTATGAACGGTGCCTGTCGCACCGGATGCAGTATTAGAACGACCCCACCAGGCTTTTTAGTAGTGCGAAAGGCAATCCACTCTTCCAGGAACAATCAATGTGATTTCGCCCCGCAAGGGAAGTCAATCCTCACACAATGGTCGATGCTCCGAGAGGGGGGTGGGGGTGCACCGTTTGTAAGAAAGAGGTGACAAATCTTCCAAAGCACAGTGATGCTTTTTTTATGACCACTTTTCTTTGCTGCTGATATCACCTGTTCCCCCCTCACACCCTCCCCTCTTTTCCGACTCTCCTTCTAAACTCCGGAGGGGGTGACGTCGCCACCCTATACACGACGCGATAGTTGGGAATTCGACTCCATTCCAAGTCATCATCATCCGACGAGTCGAAAGGAACAAGCCGGTCCGACTAGATTATTTAGGGGCCAACAGCGGTCGACCCGTTGGGTGACTCGTCGACCGACTGGTTGGCCAGGCTCCCCCAGCTGCTGCACACCACCCCATCCGACCCAGGTCTGGATCTGAGACACACAACTTTGGGAATCATTTCTTCGACGTTTATTACCCCCGGTTTCTTTGATGCCATTTTTTTTGCCATCCAAACTATACCCACCCTTCCCCCCGCTGCCTTTTTGTCTGCTCCCTCTATTGCTTCTGTGGGTGGGGATTTTGCCCGAGTCCTGCCTGTACAGCTCCAGTCATGGTGGTGTGCCGTAAGAATAGCGCATGTCACCTGAAGGGGAGGGTCGGGGCAAAAAAAACGCATCTTGCATTTTTTCTCTTCTGTTGTGTTGTCTCATCTCATCCACACAAGCAGAACTGGGAAAACCAGCGGTCCTGAAATGAACAGGACAGAGACAGACAGTGCAGGTAGCGGTGGTAGTGGTGTGGGGGGGGGGGGTAAAACTGGGTTGAGAGTCGTTGATAGGGATGGGTAAAGTCCGCAACAAGGAAGGGGGCTTCAACGTAGCTTCAGCTGACACTGCTGTGGGTATGGGAAGCAACCCCTAAGACAGGATTGGCTTGTATCCCTGAAGGAGTACTGCGGAGTGAGGGGTGGAGCACAGCGGAATGGCGTGGGGGGGAGGTGGGGGGGAGAGAGAGAGAGAGCAAATGCCTCGGCACACAAAAATGGCAAAAAAGGGCCAGTTGGACGGATGCAGACACACCGATGGAGTGGGGGGAGTGCGCTTTTTTTGCCAAATGCTCTGAGGATGTCGAAGAAGCCAAGCCCTGCAGTCACATGCCAGCACACCCACACATCCACACCGCACCACCCTGGCAGTCTCCTTGTCACCACACAGTCACAATGCCGAGCATCGGTCATGTTGTGTCGGCCTTCCTGTCGATGGTGTCAGTGCTGTTCGCGTCCGTGCTGCTGGGCGACGGGCGGGCGCTGATGACGCTGGAGTCGGATCACAACACCACGCTGTGGCAGGTGTACCCCTACGGGTTCGGTGTGTACTACGACCAGCAGGGGTCGATCTGGGTGGACGACGCCAACCCCTTCCGTGGGTACCACTGCGAGGAGCACGAGCGCCGTGGGCAGGTGCTGAAGGGCGGCAGCTTCATCGTGCTGTCGCTCAGCTTTATCGCCGTGGCGGTGCACCTGGCGGGTGGGATGACGGGCCAGAAGATCCTGGGTCTGCTCGGCATCGGCCTGCAGGGCCTCCTGTTCGCCTGCTACGTGGTGATGGTGGGTATCACCGGCTCCCTGTACGACGGCCGCTTCCACTGCAGCGGGGCGCCCCACCGCCTGCGCCTGCGTGACGACTTCGACCTGAACTACGGCATCACCCTCATGGTGATCGGCACCTGCACCTCCTTGGTGGCCCTTGTCATGCTGATCGTGACGGGCGCCACGGCGGAAGAGCCTGTCGCCGAGGCGGAGGCCGAGGAGGCCGCCGTCATGGAGGAGAAGGTGGTGGAGGAGGCAGATGCCCAGCCGCAGGCGTGAATCCCCCCCCCACACACACACACACACGACACCCCACCCCGCCACTCCCCCCCCACCCCCACACACACGCTCCTCCCATCCCCCCCCCGGACTGCGATGTGAATCCAACTTCCTCGTCACCTCCTGGCGTCGGCCAGATGCCGTCTCTCATGGCCCCTGTGTCACAGCCCAGCGGCACACTGTGCTCTGCTAGATAGAAGGTTGAAGGGGATCTTCGCTCCAGAGTCCCGCGAGATTGGGTGAGCTGAGTGTGCACCTCACAAAACAGCTTGGCGAAACAGTGCAAAGGGACCCCGATGTCGTGCGGTTGAGTGGAGGCGTGTCGGGTGGGGGGGGGGGGGTAGGGGGGGTCAAATGGGGGTGACAAACACGATTTTTCAAAAAACCGGCGCAGAGGCCCCAAAGCCCCCGTAAACCCTCCAAACCCCCCCAGATCGGTCCGGAAACCCATCGAACCCCACTTTTCCACCATTCCGGGCACCTCAGGTGCCCGAATTGGGGTACCTAAATTTTGTGCCACCGTTTGGTACCGGACAGTGCCACTGTGTGGGAGGTTGGAAAAGAAAATGCCCCAACACACCACATCTGAGGGTTGCAATGCATGTTGCTTGCCAACCACGTCATCCGGTGGGTGTCAGGCGCTATGTAGGTGGCATGAGCCAGGTCTTCGATGTGTTCTGGCTTGTATATGTACCTCCCTGCCTGCGGCACAGGCACTGCCTTTGTCCCCCACACCAGCCACAGAGAGCGTATTGTACTCGGTCCACGGTTGCTGATTCATTGTGATGCGTTGTATCCTCGAGTGAACGTCACACACTAGTGGCACCACCACCCGCCATCCGAGAGCTGTATTGACTTTGCGCCCTTCCGTTGCATTCACCTCGCCACGCATATTGCACCGTTCAGTACCAGTGCTCTTGGGCCAGGCAAAGTAGACCGCAGCAACTACCAATTCTGGCACAATGGGTACCACGACAGCGCACTTCGTGTGTTCCCGGAATGTACAGCTCGTGTTGCAACAGTCGTTGTCAACACATCCCGGTTGTGGAGCACTGCTGCACAGGAATCACACGACCATCTGGACTTGTTCCGTACCTACAGGCAGCCTCCCGGTGCATGGTGGCAGGGAGGTACATATACAAGCCAGAACTCATCGAAGACCTGGCTAATGCCACCTACATAGCGCCTGACACCCACCGGATGACGTGGTTGGCAAGCAACATGCATTGCAACCCTCAGATGTGGTGTGTTGGGGCATTTTCTTTTCCAACCTCCCACACAGTGGCACTGTCCGGTACCAAACGGTGGCACAAAATTTAGGTACCCCAATTCGGGCACCTGAGGTGCCCGGAATGGTGGAAAAGTGGGGTTCGATGGGTTTCCGGACCGATCTGGGGGGGTTTGGAGGGTTTACGGGGGCTTTGGGGCCTCTGCGCCGGTTTTTTGAAAAATCGTGTTTGTCCACGTAAAAGGGTGGCATTTGACCCCCCCTAGGGGGGGGGGGGGCGGTGAAAGGGCGTGGTGGGGATGGGTATCCCGTTCTCATTATCCCCAGGAGGGAGGTTCGTGTGCTGTCAGAGGGTGCTGTCCCCCATTCGGGACTTTGGTGTAGGGCTCTGCTGCAGCAAAGAAAATCACACGTTTATTGTAGTTCAAACCCCCCCCCCCCCCTTTCTGTATGATGATGTGCGGGGAGATGTTATTTTTCCCGTACAGCCCTGGCTGTCTCTGTTTCGTTGGCACTGCTGCTGCAGCAGGGGTGGGGGGGAAGAAAATAAATAAACTTCGGCTTTCACCGCTCGCTTGCTGCAAGCTTTTCGCGTAAAAAATTCGTTTATCTGGTCCCACACACCCGCTCTCTTCCCCCCACCTCCAATTCCCTCCTGGGTGAACTTCTCTCTTTATATTTTCTCGTCTCCATGACTTTTGGGAAGCCGGGAAAAGACTCAGGAAGGCAGCGTTCGGTATCCCCTGCAGACATGCACTCGCGGGCACTGTTGTCGTGCAAACAAAAGGGGCTGAGGGGGGGGAGAAAGGATTTTTTTTAGCTCGTCAGCTGTGCCTCACAACACCGGGTTGCACAGTGGCACAGAGTTAAGTCCCCATTCCCACCCAAGGCTTTATTTTTCTGAGGGTGCTGGGTGTCGCTCATCGAGGGATCACCCTTTGTGCCTTCCCTTTTTCTGCCGTGCCATCTCCTGTTAACGACTCCTCTCCCCCACCCCCCCCCTCTCCTCCTGGTCTTGTGAGAAAGTGCTGGGAGACATGATGTTGCCTGCACTCTCGACAATCAAAGAAAACCCCCCCCCCCTCCTGGTCTGGGACACACCTGCATTTAGAGTGAGTGGGAGGTTCGCTCTGTACACCTGGCTCTACTGCCTGGTGCGATACTGCCCGCCTCCCCCACCACCCTCCTGCCCACCCCCCTGCAAAGGGAGCGCGCCAGCGGAAGTTGGTGCCACTTTTTGCAGCTTTTTTATTGCTCGGAAATAAACTGCAAATATCGTGGTAGTAAGAAATGGTAGAAGAAAATATCCCCCCCCCTCATTCTTTTTGAAGACGTCTCTTATTCTGGGGGGGAGGAGAAATGGGCCGCCTCTTTGGTGGTGGTAGGGTCTCGGGGCGAGGAGGGTGAGGGGGGGGGGGTGTTGGTTGGGGCTGATGCGGCGACAGTTGATAGATCCGACCCGCCCCACTACTTCCCCACCTGCCCCCCACACCCCATTCCCCCCCGCTCAATATCCCACAGCATTCGCATCGTTAGTCATCGTTCCTGCCCTTTTTTTTTAAAATTTTAGTGCAACTATCTCAGGCCATAGTGAAAACGACTGTTTGCCAAAGGACATGCATGCATATATGCATGCATGCCTCACGGCAATAAAAAACCAAACCGGGGCGATGCAGTAAATATGTAACACGGCACTGGCAGGAATGCCTCGTGCATCGGAGCGGGTTCGCATGACGGGAAGAGAGAGAGATTATGCCCATTGATGCTGTGTCAACCGCGTCAGTGATACACCCGTTGTGGTTCCACATTGCACTGCGGTGAAACTGGCACAGGCCTGGGGCGGCACCAGCCCTTTCAGGGCTGCGGCTGCCTCGTGTGCCAGTGGCATTCTTTTTTTCACTCTCAGGTCCTTCAAACCTTGTTCACATGCGATTTTGTCCTGAGCCTGTGATCCCACCCGATGTGATAGTGAGCCGAGCGTGGCATCGCCTTGAAGCAAATAGTGTGGTCAAAAGGGCGGGGGGTGGGGTTGCCGGATTAGCGCAACGCAACGCCTCCAGTCAAGTGAAAATGGGCGTGGTTTGCTGCAGAAGCAGTGGCATGAAGCGAGATTGGCAGTTTGTAAAAAGAATATGTGAGGTTTGCAGCCAGCTCGGGATGCAGTTTGACGGCATGGGTGCCGTCTGACTCCGGGGAGTAAGGCGTGTATGTGTGTACTGAAAAATATATATTTTTCCCCCGCAAAGAGACAAAAAACCAGCAACCATGGGGTGAGCGCCGCATGCATGATGGGGGAGTGAAGCGGAATCGCCGCCATGGGCAAAAAAAATGGGTGACAGGGTTGGGCGATGCCGAGCCGGGCAAGCCCCGCTGTCGCCAAGACAACAAAACGTACGGAGCGGAGGAACATCGAAATCAAAAAGGGCGTGCCTCCCCACCCCACACCCACTCCTCACCCCCCTGCCCCCCCTCTCCCGACTCTCAAGTCAAACCTGTGGCTGGCTGCGAGCCAGATGATCACACACGACCCCGTATCTCCACCCCACGTCCATCTCACCTGCAGGTCTGTCTGTGCTCCTCCCAGCTCCTTGGTGCCATGGAGACTGCATACAAGAGTGTTGCGTACGCTGTGGAAGGGCGTGTGGCGACCATCACCCTGAACCGCCCAGCTCGTCTGAATGCCATCGATGAGCATCTCCCGTCGGAGCTGCGCCATGCCGTGGAGCGTGCCAACCGTGATGACGGCGTGCATGTCATTGTGCTGACCGGTGCAGGGCGGGGGTTCTGCGCTGGCTACGACCTGCAGGACTACGCACAGCGGAAGGGGACCAACCAGGGCGTGCAGGAGATGCCGTGGGACCCCACCGTCGACTTCAAGATGATGTACCAAAACACATCCGACTTCATGTCGCTCTGGAAGAGCCACAAGCCGACCATCGCGAAGGTGCGGGGGCCTTGTGTCGCAGGCGGGAGCGACATTGCGCTGTGCTGTGACATTGTTGTCGCCTCCGAAGACTCGCGCTTTGGGTACCCCCCTGCGCGTGTGTGGGGTGTCCCGACGACCTCCATGTGGCTCACGCGGCTCGGCCCGGAGAAGGCGAAGCTGATGATGTTCACCGGCAGGCTGATCCCTGGCAAGGAGGCGGAGCGGATCGGCCTCATCAGCGAGTGTGTTGCAAACGACGCCCTCGACTCCACCGTTGCCAAGCTCGCGGCGAACATCAGCGCCGTTCCGAAGAACCAGCTCCTGATGCACAAGGCGGTGATCAACTCTGCCGTCGACCAGCAGGGCCTCCCAACCGCCCAGATCCTCTCGACTGTCTTCGATGGTGTCTCCCGCCACAGCCCCGAGGGCATGTGGTTCAAGGAGGAGTCGGAGAAGCACGGCTACAAGGAGGCGGTGCGGAAGAGGGACAGCGGTGAGCCGATTGCCCCCGGCACCAGCAGGCCCTTCCCCTACGGCTCTGCGAGGCTGTGAGGTGGATGCGACGGTGTGATTCCAACGCCCCCCCCCCTCCGCAGGGGCGCCAACACACTGCCGCCCGCACTCTTTCCTGGTGGGGAACAAAGCCTGGTTTGCCTGCCCTTTGCCCAAGCCGAAGGGCCTCGCAATAGGCACTGCCCTGCTGCCCTCCACCCCCGCTCAATTTTATCTGCGCTGGTTCCCCCCCCCCCCCCCCGTCACCTGCCACCCCTCCCTGCTTTCTAGACTAATGCATACCCTATTCTTCGGACAGACGCGATGAACCCCCACAGAAGGGCGTGCTGGCGAAATGATGTGCACCCCCCAAAGAAAAATATGCCCCCCCTCGCAAAATCCCATGGCGAATTCCCATAGCGGGGATTCTACACAGGCACCTCGCATTGTGTTGCACTGCTGTGCAGATTTCATCTCCTGCAGCAAATGCAGCAACTTTTTTTTTTGCGCAACTTTTTTATCCCCCCTGCTAAAGGGATGCACACCATTTCCTGCCACGTCCGCAAAGGGGTGGGGTGTGCCATTAGGCGGGAGGGTGGGGGGGGGGGGGGTTATGCAGTTGATTTCGCCTGCTGCTGCGGCTTTGTTTTGTTCTGACCCCCCTCCTGACCACCCTCACTTGGTTGTTCGGGTTTGGCGGGCGTTGATATTTGCCTTTATTGCACTCCAACCCTCGAGTCACAGTGTGGGCGGACGTGGCTATTACCATAGGCAGAGCAATGTTGGGCAGAGCCTGTGCTTTACAGATCGCCCACTGCCACGCACCGTCGCGGCCAGCGGGCACTGGTCATGAAGTACTCTGATTTTGCTAGCCACATCTACTGTGATGAATGTGTTATTGCCCATGAGGTGCAAGCCCCACAGCTGTTGCATTCCTCCTTGATTCGTCTCATTACCCTTGGAGGACAGCCTTGGTGCCTTTTGTCGCCTTGCAGCCCTATATGAAGGGGATGCCCCCTCGAGCGTGTTTGGGGCTGTGGTGTTCCCTCGTGCCCATTCGGTGTGCATCACAGCTGCTAATATAATCGGGCATCTCTTCCATTGCCCTTTGGGTTGGAACTGGAAAAAAAAGATGCGAGAGTGACACTTCTGATGACATGCGTGGTTGCCTTGTGCCGCCAGTAACAACGATTTAACCAGCATAACGATGCCTCCCCCTTGTTGCCTTTGTTGGCCCGCTTGCCTGTGCTGTACTGTGCTGTGGAAGCCATAATCCGCGCGCTGCGCTGCGACAGGATAGGTGGGGAGGGTTGGGCAGACGAGTGATCCCATGTGATTCCGTGTGCCTTTTGCAACAGACAGCGGGCCCCATCTGCACCCCCCATCCACCCCACCCCAGCCCAGCCCACTGGATTGCCGAATCCATGTACCCGTTTCAGGTGCCAGCATTCGCACGTGTTGCCCTGCCTTCTCAACACTCTTGCCGTGTACACCCAAACCTCCTATTTGCAGAGACACCGCACCTCCACAACCTCAACAAAATGGGCAAGTTCCTGAAGACTGGCAAGGTCGTGCTGCTGCTGCAGGGCCGTTTCGCGGGTAAGAAGGCCGTGGTTGTGCAGAACAACGACAACGGCACCAAGGAGCGCAACTACGGGCACGCCCTGGTGGCTGGCGTTGACAAGGCGCCCAAGAAGGTATGTTCCGCCGCAGTTCTCTCTTGCACTGCGGGATGATTTGGTTATCTCTTCTATGGCAATCGTCTTGCTTGCCCCAGAGAGGTGCAACGAGCGTGCATACAAAAGGGCCCTAACCCCTGCTTGATTCTATGTTTGCACATCACCCTCGCATGCAACCGCCTCCCCCACAGGTGAAGACCGGCATGGGCAAGAAGAAGATGGCCCAGCGCAGCAAGGTGCGCCCGTTCATCAAGATCGTGAACTACAACCACGTGATGCCCACGCGTTACAACATGGACCTGGACAAGGACCTGAAGGGGAAGGTGTCGACCTCTGAGGAGTCGAAGAAGGAGGCCTCGAAGACCCTGATGCGCTCGCTGTTCGAGGGGCGCTACAAGGCCGGCAAGAACAAGTGGTTCTTCCAGAAGCTCCGCTTCTGAGCATGATGCCTCGCGTCTGTATCACACCGCGGCGCAGGAGCCCACACCCTGCCCGCCGGTGCCTGAGATCATGGTGGTGTTGAGGTGAAGGAGGACAGAAAGCAAAAACCGCTCCCAACGCCCCCCCACTCCCCCGCCCCCACCCCTCCGCTCCGCCCCCCACCTTAACCACACCACCACGCCCTTCTGCTTTGCTGCGAGTGTTTATAGTAGTGAGCCACCACCACACAGGGCACAGTCGAGATGGCAAGCCTCTTCGAGGAGGTGCTCAGCGTGTGCGTGGACGTGGCACGCATCGCAGGGCAGGTGGTGCGCGATGTGCAGAAGAACCGCGAGGAGGGCACCGAACTCGGTGCCCAGCTGAAGGACGAGACTGACACGCGGACCTACCTGACCTGCGCCGACCAGCGCGCGCAGCTTGTCATCACGTCCGCCCTGCGTGCCACCTTCCCGGGACTCAAGCTTGTCGGGGAGGAGGACGACAGCGAGGGTGACAAGGCAGTGCAGGAGTGGGCTGCTGCCAACCCACAGTACTTCGAACACAGCAAGCTCCGCCGCGACGCGTGCCGTGAGCTGTTCAACGGAGAGGCAGGCAAAGACGTCTTCATCGCAGATGCCGACTGCCTCGACTACACATGGGTCACGGCAGAAGACCTCTGCGTCTTCATCGACCCCATCGACGGAACGCGCGAGTTTGTCAACTCCAACACATCCGCCTGCCAGACGCTGATCGGGATCTCGCTGCGCGGGAGGGCCACAGCGGGCGTCATGTCCCTCATATTCCACAACGAGGGCCACATCGGCACTGTCCCTGAGCTATCCTCCTCCGCCACAGGCCACGTCATCTATGGCGTGCGCGGGCTGGGCACTGTGGGCGTGCCACAGGAGAAGCCAACCCTGGAGGGCCTTGTCCTGGGGACGTCGGCGAAGACGGAGGATCCGGCGCTGAAGGCTGCTGTGGAGGTGATCGCGGCGGCGTCGTCCAACCCTGCCGGCGGCTGCGCCAACAAAATCCTGCAGCTGCTGACGGGGGCGGCCGACGTGGTGCTGCTGAACCGCGCCAACAGCCTGTGGGACACCTGCGCCACGGAGGCGATCCTCGCGTCGCAGGGGGGCACCCTCACCTCGCTGCACGGCAACCCCATCGAGCACGTCCACACCTCCGTCTCGCCTGTCACCACCAACAGGTTTGGGGCCATCTGCACCTCGAAGAGGTACCCCTCTGTCCCCAACACCGCAGGCACCGCACGCACACACGCAGAGCTCTGCAAGGATCTGCGTGCCCGCTCCGAGATCAACGACCTCCTCGCGCCTCTGGGTGTCGACACCAGCGTGCAGCAGGCAGCGGATGTCATCCGCGATGTGCAGGGGCACTACTACACATGTGACGACTTCAGCCGAATCCTCTGCGGCAAGCCTGGGTGCGTTGCTGGGTACAGCTCGCCTGAGGCTGAGGCTGTGCGTTATAAGCAGAGCTACGCCTGCCGGATCCATCTGACGGGTGTGGAGGGTGAGGCGGGTGCGCAGATCCCCCCCTCCGTGTTCTATAAGAGGATCGTTCTGCGTGACATGCCGTATGCTGCAGGCAAGGCCAGAGCGCACCCCTTCAAGCTGAAGCGCGACATCAAGTCCTGCTTCGTGGAGTCGAGCTTCCTTTCCTCCGCCTGCCCCTCGGCGTTTGCCGATTCCGCAGGCGTGTCTGTCGCCCTGCCCTACTCCGTGCAGGAGGATGTGTATGAGCACCACGCCATTGACTCGCGCTTCGGCAGCCTCCTGAAGGACTTCACCAAGGAGGACGGGTGGCAGCAGTATCCCCACCTGGAGGACCAGCGGATGCGCGCTGTGGTGCGTTGCCTCGCGATGTTCCATGCCTTCTTCTGGCAGGGGCGGAGGTGTGGCACGGGGGGTGCAGGGGCTGCGCCGCACCAGGCGGCTGTGAAGGAGCTGCTGCCGGCCCTGTGGCCTGCCGGGACCTACTGGGATGTGGCGTCGCAGCCTGCGGATCAGATAGCCAACATCCAGAAGAAGTGGGCCAGGTTCCGCACCACCTTCGCAGAGCACCTGCAGGCTTCCGAGAAGGATGACGAGACCCTCGGCGAGCGTCTTGCAGCGGTGGCGCCGAAGATCAACGCGAAGAACCACGGAGTGGATGACAGCGGCAACCCGCTGCCTGTTGCAGAAATGCCAGAGTTTACGCTGTTTAAGACGGTCGTGCACGGCGATCCGAAGGCGGCGAACTTTTTCTTCAAGGATGAGGATGTGGAGGGGCAGCTGCCGAAGCTGGGCGTGATCGATTTCCAGTGGATGGGGTGCGGCCTGGGGACCACAGACCTGGCCTACTGCATGGCTGCCAACGTTCACCCCGAGCATGTCACGGTGGGTGAGGCAGACGACCTGGTGTATGTGAAGCACTACCACGACTGCCTGATGGAAGGGTTCGTGGCTTACGGTGTGGCACCCAACAGGGCAGCGGCAGAGGAGCTGTATCCTTACAAGCTGGTGCAGTCGCATTACGAGCGCTCGGTGCTGGATCTGGCGCGTGTCGTTGTGGGTGACCACTGGGCTACCGTGACCCCGGAGGTGTTGGGGGCGCGCCATATGAAGATGTCTTTCAACGCGTACAACAAGTCGACAAAGGTGTCCATGTGGCTTGCAGCACGCATCAAGGTGTACCTCGACCGCTACAGCTCGTAGCCTTGTAGCATGGGGTTGGCAGAAGTGCAGAACGAATCGCGTGTCGATCGGATGTGGTTGTCACGGGCAAGAGAAGCCGTTTTGGCAAGAGACAACGTAACGGAGGGGAAGGCAAAGGGGTTGTTGTCTTGCACGGCCAGGCAGCCCCCCTTTGGGCAGAATGCCGGCAGTGTGGCGTGAGTGATTCAGCAAGCACAGGCCTTCATGGGGCTGGTGGAGTGCACAGAGGCCTGGCCCGTGTGGAGAGGCTGCACAGACTGCTGGCAGATGAATAGGCAGGCCACCCACCTCCACCTCAGCCCCGAGTATTTGAAAGTTTTGAAGAGCAAATCGCACTGGTGCCCCCACCCCACCCACAGCCTGGAACACCCACACACACGCCCTGCAGACCGTGGACCAGCGTGTTGCAAACGCATATGACACGGGGAGGATACCAAGGCCGCGGGCGCGGCGGCGGCGGCGGCGGGAGCCAGGGCTTCCAGCCGTACCCTTCCGAGTACTCGGGGAGGGGTAACGGGAACGGGTACGCCGCTGCGGCGCCCATCCCGCCCCAGGGCCAGCAGTACCAGACGCAGGGCTACCAGGCGCAGCAGGGGAGCTACCAGCAGCAGGCCTACCAGGCCCCCGGCACCGGCAGGGGCGGTGGCAGGGGTGGCGGCCGTGGCCAGCAGCAGCAGGCCCAGCAGTCGCAGTACACAGCCCCGGCGCAGCAGCAGTACCAGCAGCAGCAGCCGCACCATGCCCCCCAGCAGCAGCAGCAGCAGCAGCAGAGCTACCAGCACACTGCCCCTCCGAAGGCAAACCCTAACTCGCGCACCACCTCGACGACCCGCTCGCAGATGACGACCGACCGGTTCGACTCGCTGAACGTGTCGCACAACATCAAGAACTCGATGGCCACCGTGCTGTGCTACGAGTTCATGACCCGCGTCCAGTCCATGACGATCCCCGTCTCCCTCTCCGGCTCCGACATGCTGGCGAAGGCCAAGACCGGCACGGGCAAGACCCTCGCCTTCCTGATCCCCACCCTCGACACTGTGGAGCGCATCCCGTACCCGCAGCGCAAGGGCTTCACCAGCATCCTGATCATCTCCCCGACGCGTGAGCTGGCCCAGCAGATCGCCGACGAGGGCTCCCAGGTGCTGCAGAACATGAGCCTCCGCTCCATGGTGGTGTTCGGCGGGACCCCCATCCGCTCCGACGTGTCGGCCTTCAGGCGCGCACAGCCCGACCTGCTGGTGGCCACCCCTGGGCGTCTCAACGACCTTCTGCAGAACCACGGCCAGCAGGCCTTCATGGCGAGGCTGCGCTGCCTGGTGTTCGACGAGGCGGACCAGCTGCTGGAGATGGGCTTCCGCCCTGAGATCACCAAGATGCTGGGGATGCTGCCCTCCAAGGAGACGCGCCAGACGCTCCTCTTCAGCGCGACGATGCCCGACGATGTGATGCACATCGCGCGGTTCGCTCTGCGGAGCTCCTTCGAGCACATCGACTGCGTCGGGGAGGACGCGGACACCCACCACCACGTCGATCAGTCGTACTGCGTGCACCCGATGGCCAACCAGTTCGCCGAGCTGCTGAACGTGCTGCAGGAGGGCATGCGCATCGACCCCGACTACAAGATCCTGGTGTTCTTCACCACCGCGAAGCTGACCCAGATGGCCTCCGAGCTGTTCAACGGGATGGGCGTCCCGGTGCTGGAGATGCACTCGCGGAAGACGCAGCCGCAGCGGACGGCAACCTCCAACAAGTTCAGGGAGGGTAACCGCGTCATCATGTTCACATCCGACGTCACGGCACGTGGGATGGACTACCCGGATGTGTCGCGTGTGGTGCAGGTGGGCCTCCCTGCTGACAAGGCGCAGTACACCCACCGTCTGGGTCGCACAGCGCGTGCCGGGAAGGAGGGCGACGGCGTGCTGCTTCTGTGCGACTTCGAGAAGAGCTTCCTCAACAGCATGAAGGACCAGAAAATGGACATGCGCAAGCCGCTGACCCCCGACATGCTCGCCCCCATGCAGACGCACCTCAACACCGCGCTGCGCAAGATGTCCCGCGGCACCCTCGCCTCGGCCTACCAGGCCTGGCTGGGCTTCTACAACTCCAACCTGAAGAAGCTCGGCTGGACCAAGGTGCGCTGCGTCGAGGAGGCGAACCGCTGGATCACAGAGTGCTGCCTCATGCAGGAGATCCCCGCCCTCCTCCCCAAGACGGTGGGCAAGATGAACCTGCAGGATGTCCCCGGCCTCCGCATTGAGCGCGGCGGTGGCGGCGGCGGCGGCGGTGGCAAGGGCGGCGGCAAGGGTGGTGGCGGCAAGGGCGGAGGCAAGGGCGGCAAGGGCGGCGGCCGCTGGTGATCGAAGAATGAGAGAGGATAACAAGAAGGGTGTGTGCATTCTCAACACGGGATACTCCGCACTTTAAGTTGGTGAGAAGAGAAGGGTGAGAGAGAGAGAGGGGGGGCAGGGGGGGGGGGGCAAGGCTGGACAAATGCTGCATTTTAAAAATAAAAAACATAAAATAAAATAAAGTGCAATAAAATGCAGTAAAGTGCAGTAAAATGCAGTAAAGTGCAATAAAGTGCAGGAGAGCGTGTTGTAGGGGTGGCTCGGCGTGACGGTGGGCAGGACGCTGACCTGCCGTGCCAGGGGACCCTGATCCGCCCACTCTGGCCAACACAAGGCCACCAAGGCAGTACCCCCGCCAGGCCCGCCCTGCTGCTGTTCGGCATGCTTGATGCTGCTTCCGAGCGCCGGGGCCAATCAGGCAGCAGGCGCACCCCAGCACCGCAGGCGCAGCAGGGCGGACCAGCACGGCGGTGTGCGGTGGGCAGTCCACCTTCCTCGGACGTTGTACAGCTGAGCTGATCTGGCGTACGGGTTCTTCACCATCCCGTTCGGGGAGGCTGGACATCAGAGCGGACTGAAAGCACTCAAAGCAGGACTGAAGCCAGGCGGAGGCCGCACCGATCAGGTCCTGCTAACCCACCGACCCAACATAGGCAGGGCACATCCATCCCGGCCTGCATTCTCTGCCGGAGCCTTGGTGCGTCCCTGTGACCTTCAGGAGAACCTCCGTGCAGGAGCGGTACTTTTTGCCATCTTCTGCGGGTTTGCGGCTGTCCGCAAACTTGCAGACGTGGCTGCACCTCTGTAAAGTGGGTGTGACTCCAGCATTTGGCCTGTCCATAGTGGTCCTCCCAGCTGTACGTATGCGAAGCCCAAGGCACCACTCAGGACCATGCACTTTATCCAAAAATCCGGAAAATAAAATACAATAAAATGCAGTAAAATGCAGTATAATAAAGTGCAGTAAAGTGCAGTAAAAAATTGCTGCCAGCCTTGGGGGGGGGGGATGGGCAAAGGGGGCGTGGTTGAGCAGGCAGTGTGGGGGGGGGGGGAGGGGTGGGCAGGTGTGTTGGTTGGAGAGGCTCAGATTGATTCTGTGCTCTCTTACAGTAACAAGGAGAAGAAGGAAGGCTGATCAGTCACTCTCATGGTTTGGATGGTCCAGCAGGTGAATGGGAGGAGAGAGGGGATGGTAGCATTGGTGCTTTGGGGGGGTGGGGGGTGGGGGAGGGGGGGGGGGCGTCCGTAAAAAGTTCGAATTTGCGATTCGAGTTGCCTGTTATCTGCGCGCTCTGTTCCGCGCTTATCCATCGGTGACATATTAAGAACGAACCCCACGAGAGAAGGGAAAAAAACAACTAAGGGGTGTGTTCCGAATTGAACAAGAACATGAAGAAATCACCCGACGAACCCCTCCGTATCCCCCCCCCCCTTTTTTTAAAGCGAAATCACGGCTTCCGATATCCGATTTGTTTTGACCCACCCCCACCCCACACACACCCTCATCTAGTGAAATGAACAAGAAAAAATACCACAATTCTGTGACATTTTCTGTTGACCAACCCTCTGCAAAGCTACCCACCCACCCACCATCTACCCCCCCTTCCCCCTGCAGCAATTGCAAACCACATAGTTCTGCTTTTGCAAAGCTACGAGGCTATTTGCCCCCACACCCCACACCTGTTGTGCTGCGCATGTGAATGCGCAACCTGTTTATTAGTCGGCCCACTCCACTCACCTGTGTGAGTCAGCCTTCGCCCCTCCCCCCATTCCCCCACCCCCCCCTCTTTGCAGGGAGCACACGGCTGATGAATCCACAGAGTTCTCCAACGGTGTGTTTATCGGGTATAGGGCTGCCACACACACCTGTCGAGGTAGCTCTGTGCACACATCCCCTGCCCCACCACCGCCCCTTCCCACTTTGTGCCGAAGCGGTCTGCGAAGCGGAGTTGCAGCAAAAAAATAATAATAAAAGATCAGTGCGGCTGGCAGTTCTTGTTGAACTGTTGCTAAAAATTTAACTCCTCCGAGCCTCAGGTTTTGAGGGGACGTCCCTGAGGGGGGGAGATGGTGTTTCGAAAAAAGGTTTTCTGAGTGCGTGCTCTCCCCCCCTTCCTCTTGATTCTCATCGCCTGCCTAAAATAGGGTTGGTTGTCAAAAAAAAGTACAGTAACAGCGGCTTCTCTGCACGATGCGTGCTGACCGATATTGGATCAAAATGTGGCGAAATAAGCGGGTGTGTCTGTGTGGGGGAGGGGGAGGGGGGAGGAATGGTCATCAACAGGCAACCCCTGCAGAATGCAATCACAAAGACTCGGTATGGCGAGCACTGGCCATGCCCCCCCCCCCCCAATCCCCCCTCCCTCCCCCCGACACTTTGTCGATAAATTCAAAAACCCGCAAAGGTGTCCACCCCCCTCCCCCCCTCCCTGTTTGCGTTTCGCACCCCCCCATCCCTTTCTGCGGTGAAAAAAGCAGCACCATTCTGTTATCAAAGTTGAACGCAGCCCCGCATGGGGGGTTTTTTTGCGGCATTGGGGGAGGGGAGGGGGAGGGGGAGGGACCTTGGCTATGGTACTGAAAACGGTGCGTTTTTGGTGCGTTTCCTCCTGTTTTATAGGTGAAGATTTTGCCGAGTTTTTTTTTCCGGAAGTTTTTTGCGGATAGCGAAGAATTTCCCCACACAACCCCCCCCCCTAGGGGGGGTCAAATGGGGGTGACAAACACGATTTTTCAAAAAACCGGCGCAGAGGCCCCAAAGCCCCCGTAAACCCTCCAAACCCCCCCAGATCGGTCCGGAAACCCATCGAACCCCACTTTTCCACCATTCCGGGCACCTCAGGTGCCCGAATTGGGGTACCTAAATTTTGTGCCACCGTTTGGTACCGGACAGTGCCACTGTGTGGGAGGTTGGAAAAGAAAATGCCCCAACACACCACATCTGAGGGTTGCAATGCATGTTGCTTGCCAACCACGTCATCCGGTGGGTGTCAGGCGCTATGTAGGTGGCATGAGCCAGGTCTTCGATGTGTTCTGGCTTGTATATGTACCTCCCTGCCTGCGGCACAGGCACTGCCTTTGTCCCCCACACCAGCCACAGAGAGCGTATTGTACTCGGTCCACGGTTGCTGATTCATTGTGATGCGTTGTATCCTCGAGTGAACGTCACACACTAGTGGCACCACCACCCGCCATCCGAGAGCTGTATTGACTTTGCGCCCTTCCGTTGCATTCACCTCGCCACGCATATTGCACCGTTCAGTACCAGTGCTCTTGGGCCAGGCAAAGTAGACCGCAGCAACTACCAATTCTGGCACAATGGGTACCACGACAGCGCACTTCGTGTGTTCCCGGAATGTACAGCTCGTGTTGCAACAGTCGTTGTCAACACATCCCGGTTGTGGAGCACTGCTGCACAGGAATCACACGACCATCTGGACTTGTTCCGTACCTACAGGCAGCCTCCCGGTGCATGGTGGCAGGGAGGTACATATACAAGCCAGAACTCATCGAAGACCTGGCTAATGCCACCTACATAGCGCCTGACACCCACCGGATGACGTGGTTGGCAAGCAACATGCATTGCAACCCTCAGATGTGGTGTGTTGGGGCATTTTCTTTTCCAACCTCCCACACAGTGGCACTGTCCGGTACCAAACGGTGGCACAAAATTTAGGTACCCCAATTCGGGCACCTGAGGTGCCCGGAATGGTGGAAAAGTGGGGTTCGATGGGTTTCCGGACCGATCTGGGGGGGTTTGGAGGGTTTACGGGGGCTTTGGGGCCTCTGCGCCGGTTTTTTGAAAAATCGTGTTTGTCCACGTAAAAGGGTGGCATTTGACCCCCCCTAACCCCCCCCCCCCTCCGTAAAAAAATATATATCCACTTTTCTTTTGAATATCGGCCCACCTCCCCTGAGCGGAACACAAAGAACAACAGGAGGGTGTGCCGATATTCCCCGGAGAGTCGGGTTTCGGACGTGGCAGGTGCACGCCCTTAACCTCCCCACCCCACCCCCCCCACCCCCACCCCTCCCCCAAGCCGGTAATGACAACGGGGGACGTTAGAGGTTTGGGTGCCGTGGAGCCGGTGTGGGACAGTATTCTCTTCTCATCTCCCCCCTCAATCCCTCACCCGCTCTGGGGGATAGGCAGCAGTTCCGATCGATGCTGGGGGGGGGGCGGGGGGGAGTGGGAGGTGGGGTGAGGGCCCGCCTGGGCGCTCTCCCATCTCCTCCTCTCCCGCCTCCCTCCCCACCCGCCCCCCACCCCTCTTCGACAAGCAGTAAAAAAAAATGACCGGCAGTAGCAAAAGCGACAAGAGCAGCAGTGGGTTTTTCGCAGTCCACAAAAAAGCAACAAGTAGAAGGAAAGGGAAAAGTATAATGCGTGGTAGCCCCCGTCCCCCTCCGCCCCTCCCACTCCCCCAGCTGCGCGCCGTGGCAATCGTTGCGAAGATTTTTTTTGTCCCGCGTCACCCCTGGCCCCTACCACACACCACACCACACAGCGCACACTCCCCCCGCCCACCCCCACACCTGCCCACACCTGCCCGCTCCTGAGGGCCTCACGGGGTGGCCCCCCCTGCCACCCCGCCGCCCACCCTGCCACCATGCCGACCCCATGCCCTCCCGGGGCGGGCGGTGTGCTCGTCGTCGACATGGGCGAGCGTGTCACCAAGGTGGGCTATGCCGGGTCCCCCCCGTGCGCCCTGCTGCCCACCGCCTATGAGGCTGCGGGTCGGGAACCGGAATACCCCATCAGCCGCGGCGAGGTGCTGGACTGGGCTGTGCTGGAGGCAGTGTGGCGCAGGGTGTTCGAAGCTGTCGATGCGGAACCCAAATCGGCACGCGTCTTCGCCGTCGTCCCCTCCGTCCAGCGGGGGGACTATCTCAAGCGCCTCTCGCAGATGCTCTTCGAAGGCTTCGGCGTGCCCTACGTCTGCTTCGGAGACTCCTCCGTCCTCTGCGCCTGCGCCTGCGACATGAAGACAGGCGTCGTGCTCGACATAGGGTCTGGCTCCTCCACCGCCGCCGCCATGCTGAACGGGAGATCCATCGAATCCTGCGTCATCACAACTGTCGTCGGGGGAAGGGATGTCACCGAATACCTCAGGCTGCTCCTCTCACAGGATGCACTCTCCAACGCGCCCAACACGCTCGCCCCAACCGCGGCGAACTATGAGCTCTTTGAGGAGATGAAGGAGTCGGTGTGCTACGTCGACACACGCCCCGGGGGCCTGGAGCAGGCCACCCCATCGCGCGACAGCGGCAGCACCACTTCCTACGCCGGGATTCCCCTGGCGCGTGGGGAGGCGTGGCGATGCACCGAGGTGCTGTTCCACCCGAGGCAGCTTGTGGTGGACGACACCCAGCCTGAAAAGGGGTCGGTGCGGCTGCTGAACGGCCTCCACGAGCTGGTTGCCCACGTCGTGAAGAAGGCGGCAGCCGCCTCCGGCATCCCTGAATCCGCCTTCTGCAGCAAAGTCGCGCTGTCCGGAGGGTCCAGCCGCCTGCGGGGCCTCCCAGATCGGCTGACAGCAGAGCTCCTCTCTGTGCTGCCGGTGGGGTCGCACATCGAGGTGCATCACTGCCTGCCGGACAAGCCGCACCTCTCGGCATGGAGGGGGGGTGCGAAGCTGGTGTTGGGGTCGTCGCTGCCGTGGCGGAGCCGTATCGAATACCTTGACATGCGGCGTCGGGAGGAGGAAGCGGGCAGGGGGAATCAGATGGCGCATGTGGAGGCGGCGCACCGCGTGGCGGATGAGATGAAGGCGCTGGAGCTGGACATCGTGCAGCGCAACCTGGAGAGGGAGAGGGAGGTGCGGCACGTGCTGGAGGTGCAGCTCAACGCGGCGGAGGAGCGGGAGGCGGAGATCGCCCTCAGGGAGAGAGCGGCGCGTGTCTACCAGAAGGCTGTCCAGTTCCTCCAGAGGCATGACCCCGGGTGTGTCCAGACGCTGGCGGACCTCCTGGCCCACCCCAAGTATAAAGGGAACCCCGAGAAGCTGTTGGACGACCTGGATGAGCTCTACCTTCCCGACCCCAGCGTATACCACCACGGCAGTGAGGGTATCGACATGAGGCTGTTCGACGGGCGGGCCGCAGGCCTCAGCGCAAGCTCTGTGCTGGATCATCTCCGGAGGAGGCAGCCGCGCTCCCACGTCAGCCGGCAGGTGGTGGTCACCTCGCGATCCCAGGGGACGGGGATGTTCATGCGGGAGCTGGATCCGATTGACGCAGCTGCAGGGCCCCTGTGTGACTGCGTGGTGGTGTCGCATGTCGAGGTGGGCTCCCCGGCGGACATTGCGGGTGTGAAGGTCGGCGATGTGGTGCTGAACGTGAATGGCGTGGAGGTGGTGCGGTTGAAGGATGCCCTGGATGTCTGCCATGAGTTCTACCTCAACTTCGGGAGGAAGGTGCTGGAGACGGCGGCGCGGGTTGCAGGGAAGGAGGTGCCCCCCTCGGCTCTGGCGCGTGGGGGTGTGGCGGCGCTCGACTTCCTGTTCTCCACCCACGACCCGGTGTCGCGCCTGCATGCTGAGGAGTTCCGTGCGCGACATGCCGATGCATATGCGTCGAGCGTCCTCAGCGACATCAAGGCTGTTGTCGCACCCAATCGGGCTGGGTTGTATTCGCTAGCGCTGCGTGGGAGTGGCGACTCGCTGCCCCTCCCCGGTGCTCTCGGGGATGGGGCCGGTGGCAACCCCGCGCCCGGTGACGGGGCAGACCCCGACAAGAAGAAGAAGAAGAAGAAGGGGAAAGGCGATGACGACAAAAAATCCCCGAAGAAGAAGGACAAAAAGGGCGACAAATCCCCTAAAAAGGGAGAGAAGTCGCCCAAGAAGAAGAAGAAGAAGAAGGATGCTGACGATGCGTAGGGCACTGCGGTGCCCCGTCTGTGCTATGGTCTGCGGAAGCCAGCTGGGCATTCTGTACCCAGGGGATGGCTTGGCTTGGTTGATTCGCCTGTGTCTGGTCTGGCTGTTGATGCACCCCTCGCATCCTGTGAGGGGGTTCTGCACGGCAGGTTCCGCACAGGCCGCATGCTTCAGTGCGATGTATTATTCTTTCCCTCACCGAGCCTCGTGTTGTCTTACTTATACCTAGATAGGCTCGGGAGTAGTAGAGCGATTAGCAACTGCGCGGCAGGAAGCACACCCCCACTCCCGCACTCCCCCCCACCTGGTGGGTGTTTTCCTTTTCGAGGAAGGCCAGCACCTCCTTGTCCTGTTGCTTGTGGATTCACGTGCCCAACCCTCTGCACCACCACCACCCCGGCCAGGCTATACACAGGGTGGGGGGCAGCGAGGTGGGGCGGTGAGCTGTGAGGTGCCCGCCAGGGCCGGGCCGCACATGCCCAGCGACTCCCCTGGGAACACCCCAAGCCGCGACAGAGCCAAACCACCTGAGTCAGGGCACGCGACCAACCAGGCCATCTGGGCGGCACAGGCCCAGGCTCAAGCACAGGCCCAGGCCCAGGCCCAGGCGCAAATAAACATGGCGTTCGCCATGCAGCCAGCGCTGCACCTCGTGCCGAATGGCACCTCCCCACCCCGCACCGGAGCTACGCCGCCCACATCGCCATACCTGCACAATGTGGGGTTGATGCGGATGGGGTCGACGTGGAATGGGCTTCTCCTGCAACACCAGCTCCTGCAGCAGCAGCAGAGGGCTGTGGCCGCTGCTGCCCGGGGTGCCCACGCCGCGGCACACGCCGCAACGATGCAACACCAGCAGCAGTTCGCAGCACGTCTCATGCAGATGACCCTGCAGCAGCAGATGGCCTCGCGGGTTCGGGACCTGGAGGAGAGCCGCAGGCACCGCACGACACCCTCACCGCCACCCGCCGCAACACCGCCGGAGAGCGGGCACCACTCTGCAGGCGAAGACGGCACGGACCACGTCCCCCGTGAGAACAGCAAGAGCCGCCGTGCCCTGCGGAGGGCGGAACGCCGCCGCAAAGACGACCTCGACCTGGGGCTTGACCCGCCCAGTGGGGTTGACCTGCAGCAGGCAGCCGTGCCACTCACCCTCGATGCCTTGGGGTTGAACCCAACGCCTGCGCTGATGAAGAGCCTCTCGACGGAGTTCGACGAGGCTGGGGAGGTGCCCGCTTCCGACACGCAGGTTGACACCACCTCTTTGGTTTCGGTGCTCCAGCGCAGCATCGCCGCGATGACTGTGAGCGTGAGGGCGCAAAACAACCTCTTCCGCCGCCAGCTGGACCAAAAGAAGGCGGAGATCCAGCAGAACGCAGCGGCTGAGGCTGCAGCCGCTGCGACGCCTCCCCCAAAGAAGACCTCTCTGAAGGGGCTGAATCCATCCGCTCCGGCGTTCACCCCGACGAAGCTGCCGCAGGGGCGGGGAGGAGATGAGACGCCTGCTGCCAGCGCTTCTGATGAGCCTTCGGGGAGGACAGCGGATTCGGCACCTGAGTCCTGCCCCGACGGGGGGGCCTCGCCGAGCAACGGCGCTGCTGCCGACGCTGCGGATGGGAGCCGGGACGGCAGCAGCGGCGGGGAGGCGGGGGAGGATTCTACTGACGACCCGCAGCCCACACCCCCCACCGACGAGGGGTCGGCCGGATCCTCGGAGAGGGGCGGCGGGGGTGTAGCGGGGAGGGGTGGGGTCGGCGGCGGGGCGTCCACCCCTGCCGCCGGCGACACCGGCGGGGCGGTGCCCCCGACGTGCCACTTCTTCCTCCGGGGGACCTGCAAGCAGGGGGATAAATGCCGGTATTCCCACGGGCATCCTCAAACCCCTGCGAAGCGGCACTTCAACTCCGTCAACGTCTCTATTTTCGACCAGCAGAACCAGGGGCCCGCCCCCGCGACATCGCCCCCCCCTCCGCAGCCGGCAGCTACCCCTCCGTCAGGCGGAGGTGGTTTTGTCGGGAACCTCGGCCTGTCCCAGCCTGCCATTCTCGGTGGCCTGGGCGGGATCTCAATGGGGATGGGTGGGAGTGTCGGTGTGAGTATGGTAGGGCCACAGATCAGCGGCTTCCCCGGGATGCTCCCCGGGTCTGTCACGCTGGCCCATGCCCAAGGGGGCGCCTTCCTGCAGGGGTCCCCAGCTGTGGTGCACCGGGCTGCGGTCGGCTCCCCCAACCAGCTGTCTGAAGGCGGGGAGGCGGCACCCAATGCCGACACTCTGTTCCTCGGGGGGCACGGGCAGTTTGCACAGCAGAGGGCCTGGCTTGGGCAGATGGGGATCGCTTCCCCTGTCCCGGTTGGGCTTCCCAACGCCGGGTTCATGGCAGGGGGGGTCGAGTCAGGCCAGCTGGGGTCCACACCCGAGGCAGAGTCCGGGGGTGGTGGTGGGGGCGAGTCTCAGGATGACTTCGACACACCGGAGCTTTCGAATTTCTTCGTCGCGCCAAATGAGGCTGTCGCCCAGGCGTATCTCTCGCTGTCTCCGCCGTGCGAAGCCTTCTCAGAGGAGACAGGCTGCCCTTTGGACAGCGCCTGGCCCCACAAGCTCTGCCACTACTTTCCGGAGAAGAAGGGGGTTCACGAGACAGACATCGCCTGTATCTACCCCGAGCCGAGGTGTAAATACAGAACCTGCCAGGTCCATCCCAGGAAGATGTCCCGGTGGGAGCCCACCACCCAGGGGTGGGTGCAGGCGTCCCCCGTGTTCTGCTCCAGCAGCGCGGAGGAGGGGGAGCGGGGCAATGGGGGGTCCACGACGCCCAGGATAAAGCGGTTCACCATCATGACGTATAACGTGCTGTTCGACCACTACCTCAGGGATTTGATCAGAAGCCCGAAGAGGCATCAGAGCCTTTTTGAGGTGATCCGCGAGGCGGATTGCGATATAGTCTGCCTGCAGGAGGTTCAGCCCGCCTTTCTGAAGGAGCTCCTCCAGGAGGAGTGGGTGAGGGCGCAGTATTGGACATCGGCAGAGCCTGCGTGTGGGTCACTCTCGTATAGCGGGGTTGTGGTTCTGTCGAGGCATGCCTTCTCCTCCCTCGCGATACACGATCTCCCGCAGACATGTGGGAATACGTCACCCTGTATCCGGGTGACGCTTCCGGTTGACGGGAGTAATGACATCACTATCTGCTCGGCACATCTGAACCACAGCAATATGCAGGTTAAGACGTGCCAGCTCGCGAATATGCTCCGTTTGACGGAGTCATCGCAGCGGAGTATTCTGATCGGAGATTTCAACGTCCACTCCCTCAGCCTTGAAGATTACGTCGATGCGTGGAGCGAGGCGCAGAGCAAACAGCGTTCCAAGCGTTGGAAGACTCTGTCTTCGACATCCCGGGATGGGCATAACGGAGGTGTCCCTCTGGAGGCTGAGGACGATGGGGCGAAGTCGGGGCACACCATCTCCACGGCAAACCCCATGGCGTCTCTCATGTCGGAGCGGGACACGCGGGAGGAGGGCAGCGTGCTGTCTATGCTTCTGAGCGAGCACCTGTCTGAGAGGCGGCGCAGGTCGGGGAGCTCGCCCCCGCCGAAGGATGAGGAGGCCGTGGAGGTGAGCGGGCGGATCGACTGCATTCTCTACCGCAATTTGGGGAAGCCGAGATCGGGGCGGGGCGACCGGAAATCAAGGCATCAGGCGGGTTCCGGGCGTATCAACCTGGCGGTTGTGAAGCGATCCGCCCTGATCGGAGGGAAGGAGGTGTGCCGCGCCTATCTCACCCGCCGGTTCATGCGGCTGTGCAGGACACTTCGGAAAGACTACAGCGACCTGGCGACAACACACAGCCTGCTGCTGGACCCTGCCTCGGTCGCGGCGGCTGAGGCGGCAAAGGCGGGTGTGGATGGCTCTGCAAAGGATCCTGACAGCAGCACAAAGGGCACCGAAGACGACGACACAACAGAGGATGCCGGCAAGAGCTCCGACGAGGCGTCGGGGCCTGCCGCCCCAGCAGGCGAGGTGGAGGGGGCTGCGTCGGGTGTGTTCTGCGTGCCGCCGTACACAACGCCGGAGCTGCTCGATGAGAGGCTCAGGCTGACGATCGAGGCGCTGACGAATCTGCCAGACTACCTGTGTCCCAGCGGTATGCAAAGAACACACTTGGGGGGTGGGGGGGGTGGTGCGGTGGCATGCCGGAGGAGGGGGAGGAGATCTTTATTTTTGCAGGCCAGTTTTATTGGGGGGGGGGGTTCGTTCCACAACCTCCACACACACGCGCATCGCACCACAGATCACTATTACGTCAAAGCCACGATGTCGATCTTAGGGACCTGACACAATGGTATTGAATGCGGCGGTGCTATGTCGACAGACCCCCTGTATGGGCTAGCCTTCGGCTGTCGACTTGCCTCCTTGCCTGTGCGCCTGGGGCGTGGTGGGTCGAGAGGAGATGGGCAGGTGGGGGTCTCCTCGGAGACGGTTGTAGATCCGGTCTCTGCGTGTGGGGCTTCTCGCCCCCACCCATGCAGTGTGGGTGCGGTGTTGTCGTGGGAAAAAAAACACGCAGAAAACGTCTCTCCGCAACGCTTCACCGGCATGTCGAACGCTCCGGTGGGAAATAATTCAAAAGAAATGGGACTGGGGGCCTTGCTCCGCGTGCAGTTTGGCGAAAGTGTGTTGCCTTTTGAATTTTTCTCCTATTTTTTTTGTGAGAAAAAATCAACGCCGAACTTTTTTTGCCGAACACTTGCCGGATACCGAAGGCCTCCCTCTCTCACCCAAAGAAATCATAAAAAAGGAAAGGAGCCCATGACAAAAGTTACTGTGCGGGTCCCCCCCCCTCCCTCTCCCCACATCTTTTGTTGCGTGACCTCGCATCCCTCGATGAATGGACGCCCTTCTCTTCTTTTGTGTGACTTATGATATAATATACTTTCGGCAAATCTGTTACTCCTCTGCTTCCCCCCCCCCCCTCGCCCCCCCTTCTTCCTGCACATCCCCCATTCCTCCCCTCTCTTTGTTTTACACCGGCACAGCGGCGCTCAAGTCATTCGGTCTAGGGGGTGTGTCGGGGGGACCTGTGCACCTTCGTGGACATGACGGCGATGTCACAAAACCATCCTTCCTGAATCAGCAAATGGGTTGCGCATTTCGCTCGATCGCCGAGCTGTGTCCGTTCGGCGGTATTGGGGGGGGAGGGGGTTTTTTGGGGGCCTTTCGCTCTGTGTCACTTGCGCGGCAAACGTGTATCACTTTGCAACCGAATTTTGTGAGGCATATCTCGCCTTTCCTCACCCCTTCTGCAGTTCTGAGCGAGGGCCCCCATTAAGTTGTTTGGTGTGCGTGTGGCTCGCCTCACTGTACTTTAGATCAAAGCCCCCACCTCCACCGAGCATAAGAGAAATGTGTGTAAGCCGTTGAAAATCTTTTACCGATCGCGCCTTCTTCTATTTGAGGCCACACAGAGAAAAAAGTGACCGTCTGCAAAGTATGACGCAGACCAGAAATGCCCCCCCTGCTGTTATCGCCACACCGCATCTACACTTTTTGGGGGCAAAAATCTAAAATGAACGTCTTGAAACCCATGTCATTTAAATCTGTCAGAAGAAGGTATCTGGCTTGTGCCGGGCACACAGCTTACGGGTGGGCGATCCTATGTCTGATTCTGGGAACAACGGTGTGATGTACTATCGCTCTGCGCGGCGATCTCTCTCTATTTCTCTCTCTCTCTCGCACGATCTCAAAACCAGAACCGCTCCATCTTTCCGTTCTGATTAGCGATGATTGGTTCACGAATCAACATCCCGTTTCTCTCGTCCAGCTGTGGGTGGTGTTGCCCCCACACACCCAGCAGCTGGCCTCGACGTATCTTCGGACCAGGCGTGGTGGCGGACCACACCAAGAGCATACCGGGATGTCTTCGCTCTGTGCCAACCCTGCACTTTACAACCAGGTTTGTGAAGGCACAGCTCACCTTTTCTTGTTTCTGCATTTCTGACCGAAAGCGAAATCCCTCACGCAATTGATTATGGACGGAGGCAATGCCGTGGAGAGCGGATCAGTTTATCCTGCAGCAGTCTCTCGTAGCGCTTCTGTTTGATGCCGATCTTCTATTCTAACATTGCCAATGCTGCCCGTGAGAGAGTGAAGGGTGTTCTTCTTCCCCAAACATGACTCGTAATGAACGTCTCGATGATATCATCAGTCTTTGGGGGAGGGGGGGTCTTCGCTGCGGTGCCTACAACGGCATGTTTTTTTGGTGCATTTCCTCCTGTTTTTTAGGTGAAAAATCGCCGAACCTTTGCCGGAAGTTTTGCCCAGTGAGCGAAGGTTCCGCCCCCCCCCCCCCCCCCCCTGTTGTCATATTTCCTCTGCCGCCTGCCTGCAAAAAAAATATCCCCCCCCCCCTTCCACATCCAGGCACCCTCCACCGGACACCCAAAATGTGTCCGAAAGATCACCGGGGGTGATGTCTCTCTATGGGGAAGGGGGCAAAAAAAATATCCTGCCAGGACTGCCTCTGCAGCGTGTACCCTTTTTTCTTGAAACAAACGACGCCTAACACGGCTTCGACAGAAAGAAAAGGGATAATAGGGGAGGGGGGAAGGGTGCGTGCCCCCCCTCCCCCCCACACCTGTGCCTTACTATGCTTCACGTTATCACCCCCCCCCCCCCCCGCCCAGGCGTGGTGTGTCTGCCAGCCATTTGCTGCATCAATATGTGCGGGGCGCAATCACGTTTCCTTTAAAGCGTGGTTGGGCCTCTGGGCCTGTTGTATTGCGCATCAGAGCAACCGACGCCCTACCCCCGCCCCACCTCCTCGTTGGCTCTACGTGATCAGGATCCCTTCTTCTGCGAGAACCCCGCGGCTGGGAGTCGCAGCTCATGCATGTTCGTTTCGTTGTGTGTGTGGCAAAACTGGCTGCTATCCCCTCCAGACTATCCCAAATTGTGTGAGGAATTGTTCGCATTGTTCCAGTCACTCAATCACTAACCTAGAGATGGTCTGTGCCCGCACGTGTTTCCAGTGACATGCTCTGGGCTCTGTGTCTGCAAAACCCGGCCTTCCGCAGCGACGTGGGTGACACCGCCCAGTGCTCAGCATCGGATCTTCCTTCCTTTTGTGTATACCTTTCTGGAGAAGGGGGGTCTTCCTGCTGTGCCCTGATGGTGCTTTGGGACACGGGTTTAGCGACCCTATCCCAAGGACCCCCACGATTCCAACCAGAACCCAAGGGGGGTGGGGGAGGCTTGAGTTGGCGCGTGGCCAATTTTCACAGAACCACGCCGTATGAAATTGTGGTAGCCTGTCCCCATCCCGCAAGCTGTAACACAACGATATCAAGAGAGGATGATGATGGGGCGTTCCGTTGTGATACTCTTTCCGTTCCGTCCGTTCCGTATATTTTTTATGTTGTTCTGGGCTTTCTGGTTACCCTCTTTTTTACTCACAAAAAAAGCACAGAACAGCGAGCCCGCGAAAAGGGTTTTTCGGTTTAATATCTGGACAAACAGCACTGTCTCGGTGGTGCGATCCGGTCTGGCTCGGGTTGGGTGTGTATTCTCTACGTAACTCGGGGCTCATCCCGGTTCAAACGGATGCTTTCTATTGAAAACATAATAACGTGGCGATGCTCTACCGGTTGTGGTTGGTCTTTTTTGGAGAGGGGGCCCAGCGCGCATCTGTCGTACTGTGGCTGCTTGGTGGGGCGAGCGCAGCAGGTTCTGCTTTTTGCCGTTTGGATTGTCCGTTCTGACTATTTCCCCCCCACCTTCGCTTGGAACGCTGGGGGAACACTGCGCGCTCTCTCTGGTTTGGGTCAATTCAATTGAGTCTCTCTGCCTGTTCTGGCTTAAAACGACACCCGAAGCCTATGCCGGGGCGGCTGCAGTGATCCTGCAACAATTGAAGGCCGATCAGCACACATCACACACAGCGATGCCAGATTGCTGCCGTAAGAACGACTCGGCTCAGTCGGGGGTTGTGTCGCTGTGTGGCTTAGACATACCACCGGTGTGGGCAGTGCTCTCGCAAATAGGGCGGGCTACGCAAACCCTGGTTTCCAAACCACAATACACAGGCATGAGTGCTATGGGGCAGCGCCATGGTGGCGGAGTCGTTTCTCGCCTAAAACAGCATGGATGCTCGTTGTGCTTCGCCACGTTGTCATACGGCGGGGGAGGGGGAGGGGTGGGCCCTTCACGTTGTGCCAAAAAAACCAAACCCTGTGTCAGTATAACACCATCGCCTGCAAGGGCGTGCTATCTTCTTCTGCACTTCTGAGGGAAGGGGCTACATTCGCCCCCCCCCTGCCCCTGCCCCCTCTACCCCGCTTCTCGCAATGGAAAGGCTTGGAGTTGCGTTCCGTGTCTGCACGAATGGTGGTGTATTGTGTGCAATGTGCCGAACGCTCCCACGGGTCTTTTTGTCAGTGCGAACAACAAAAAAATATGCTAGCTTGGTGCCCCTGATTTACCCCTTTTTCACTACGCACAAACTACGCAATCTGGGGGGGGGGGTCTCGCTTTTTGGTCCCCCCCCAGTTTTTTTGGTCCCCCTTTCTGTGTGGCTACTGAGACAGGACTGGAGGCACTGCGCTGACCGAGCAAAAAATTATTGCCAGAACTCACTATACACCGTACGAAAGAACGCACGACATGTGGGGCGGGACTCCAGAAACACCTGGGCAAGGTTGCCCCATGCCCAGAAACACCTGAGAAGGAAGTGAGTTCCAGGAGCCGCGTAGAACACCCTCGAGATTGTGAATGATGATACGATCACAGCCTTCAGGGCGCTGCGAGGTGCCACCCTGAAGGTGGCCCTTGACATCAAGGAGAGCGTCGGCCGAGGGGTCGACGAAAAGCTGAAGAAGGCGCTACTGGCACTGGATCCCGCGGGGTATACGGAGGTCACCGCCACACAGGCAACCTCCGCTGACAACGTCCAGGAGACGTTATCCGAGGGGATCACAACGGCACTAGAGATCTGTGTCACGGGATCCAGGCGCCCACTCTCCCTCGACGGTCTGGGGATTGTTGTTGGGTATGGTGTCGTTTCCTGCAGCTGCAAAAAAGCGTAGCAACTGTGCTTCCTTCTTCCTTAATGATGCGTTGACGCTTCCACCCGGAGGAGCTGAAGCAGGCACCGCTTAATGATGCGTTGATGCTTCCACCCGACGAGCTGAAGCAGGCACCGCGCCAAAGGGCACCCCCAAAGAGACCTGCAAAGACTGCGTCGAAACCCGCACCGAAGGCTGCCAGCGCTGCAGCACCTGAAGAACCTGCAGCACCTGAAGCGCCTGCACCCTCACTGACCCCGGAACAGCAAGAACTCCTTGAGTTTGGGGTCCCGGCATAGAGACAGAGAATGGCTGAGTAAATCAAAAAATGAGACCCCCCCCCCCTTTTCACTACGCACAAACTACGCAATATGGGGTCGTCAGGGGCACCATTAGCTTCTTCCAAAAGAAAACAAAAAGGAAACCAAAACATCTTGGGATAGGGCCCCCCCCCCCCCCCCACCATGCTATATACACAGGCGCTCGAAAACCACGCCGAGCAGAAAAGGTTGGCTGCACCCCCCCCCCCCCCTCCTCCTCCTCCCCCCTCCCTCCCTCCCCTCTGGAACGAACCGAATCCGAAAAGGGAAAATGGCGCAGCGTTCACAGCTGAACGCACCTGTGGGGGGGGGGGGTTTATTGGGGTGTCTGGGCTTGGGGGTTGTGGGTCGGGGCGACACACACACGCACACACACACTGGTGCCCCTGACGACCCCATATTGCGTAGTTTGTGCGTAGTGAAAAGGGGGGGGGGTCTCATTTTTTGATTTACTCAGCCATTCTCTGTCTCTATGCCGGGACCCCAAGCTCAAGGAGTTCTTGCTGTTCCGGGGTCAGTGAGGGTGCAGGCGCTTCAGGTGCTGCAGGTTCTTCAGGTGCTGCAGCGCTGGCAGCCTTCGGTGCGGGTTTCGACGCAGTCTTTGCAGGTCTCTTTGGGGGTGCCCTTTGGCGCGGTGCCTGCTTCAGCTCGTCGGGTGGAAGCATCAACGCATCATTAAGCGGTGCCTGCTTCAGCTCCTCCGGGTGGAAGCGTCAACGCATCATTAAGGAAGAAGGAAGCACAGTTGCTACGCTTTTTTGCAGCTGCAGGAAACGACACCATACCCAACAACAATCCCCAGACCGTCGAGGGAGAGTGGGCGCCTGGATCCCGTGACACAGATCTCTAGTGCCGTTGTGATCCCCTCGGATAACGTCTCCTGGACGTTGTCAGCGGAGGTTGCCTGTGTGGCGGTGACCTCCGTATACCCCGCGGGATCCAGTGCCAGTAGCGCCTTCTTCAGCTTTTCGTCGACCCCTCGGCCGACGCTCTCCTTGATGTCAAGGGCCACCTTCAGGGTGGCACCTCGCAGCGCCCTGAAGGCTGTGATCGTATCATCATTCACAATCTCGAGGGTGTTCTACGCGGCTCCTGGAACTCACTTCCTTCTCAGGTGTTTCTGGGCATGGGGCAACCTTGCCCAGGTGTTTCTGGAGTCCCGCCCCACATGTCGTGCGTTCTTTCGTACGGTGTATAGTGAGTTCTGGCAATAATTTTTTGCTCGGTCAGCGCAGTGCCTCCAGTCCTGTCTCAGTAGCCACACAGAAAGGGGGACCAAAAAAAACTGGGGGGGGACCAAAAAGCGAGACCCCCCCCCAGATTGCGTAGTTTGTGCGTAGTGAAAAAGGGGTAAATCAGGGGCACCACACACTACATTCTATTTTATCCCACACACACACACACACACACATGGCACCTGGCGGCACGTATTGAAGAAGCCCACCTCACAGGGCGACCGCTGCACGGAGTCGCCCTCGACTTCAAGAAGTGCTTCGACACGGTGCCAATCGACCTCACCTTCCGCCTGGCTGCGGAGCTCGGTTTCGACGCCCGTGTCCTGCGCACCCTGCGAGCAGCGTACAGGACGATGCAGCGGCACTTCCGGGCGAGCGGCACCATCGGGGAAGGCTTCCTGCCAACTAACGGCATCATGCAGGGTTGCCCCATCAGTGTCGTGCTGATTAACGTGCTGGTGGGTGTGTGGATGAGGATGGTCGAGCACCGGCAGGACACAAGGGCGCTGTCTTTCGTTGACGACGTATACGCCACAGCCCCCAGCCCGGAGATCCTGCAAGACGTTGTAGACGACTCTGCGGGTTTCTCCCACGACACCGGGATGGCTATTTGTGCAGAAATCAAGTCTCGCGTTTTCTCGACATCCCCCGGGCCGCTCCGGATTATGTACCGGGCAAGGGATGGCGAGGCCACTCCCCTCCGGCAGCGCAACAGCTTCGACTGTCTCGGGGCCATGCTACACGCGCGCCTGATCAGGGAAGGGCGCACAGCGCCCCAGTCCGAGCGCATCGCCCGCCGGAAGGAAGGTGCGCAGCAGAACCTCCGCAGAACCTCAGCGCTGCCCCTGCCGGTGCAATGGAAAGGGCAGGCGGCGGCGATGACGGCAGGGGCTCGACTATATTACGATGCCCTCGTAACTCGTTGGGACAGCAAGGACATCAGGCGATGGAGGGGCCTCTTCGTCGCCGCGCTCTGGTCTGGCCCACCTCGCAGAGCACAGGAGATTGTGCTGTGTGTCCTCCATCAGGCGCACCGGGTGGACCCCGCTGTCGCCCCCCCCTACCGGCAGATCACCACATGGGCCAAGCAGATCAAAAAGTGGAGTCACAGCAGGGTGCTGTCCGAGGCAGCCTGGGGGAGTAGAGAGAGGCTTGAGGGGACAGGCCCCTTCGCGCTTTTCTGGGCCGCCCTGCAGGGGATTGAATGGCGCTGGAGTGCTGCGACCACCCTGGCTTACACTGACGAAGCTGGTCGCGATGTCACCTTCGACCCTGTTGCTGCAACACCGAGCGCCTGGGCTATCTTTGCACACGACCTCCGCCAATCCCTGCGTAACGCAACGGCGAAGAAGCTGGCCGAACGCAGAGACGACTTCCAAGGAGCAGAGCACGGCATTGACGGGAGGGTGACACGTTGCGTCCTGGAGGGAGAGGGCGCTGCAATCACGGGGTACCAGCGAGGCCTCCTCCGCTCCGTTGTTGCAGGGGCGGTGCCTGCTCGTGGGCGCACAGGTCTGGGGGAGGTGTGCCGATACTGCACATCTGGGACCCCGGAGACGGTATCACACCTGTGGTGGGACTGCGCGGCATGGGAGCCAGTCCGCCAGAAGCACCCCATAGCAGCGAGGGACCGGACGGCCTGGCCGGCATGCCTGGCCCAGTGCGGGGTGGCGCCCATTTACAGATACAGCGTCCCGGAGAACGAGCAGCCGCTGCCCATGTCCTTTGCGGACAGGATCACCACCGTGGCACAGCTCCACCGCTACTTCATCGCAGTCCTGGCGGCGCGACAGGAGAAGGACGGGCTGCTCGACCGCTCTGTGCGCCATCACCGTACTACCGTCTACCCCTGGGAGTGGAGCACCCCTAACCCCGAGAGTGCCTCCATCCCTGCACTGGCGCCTTCCGAAGTCAAGCAGACGTGGGGCAAGCGGCCCCCAGGCATGTGGGTGGCCCTCTGCGACTGGCTAAGGGGCCTAAAGTGGGGACCGCAGGGGAGTGAGCATACTGTGACCCTGATGGAGCTGGCCGTGGACTTCGAGCTATCAACTGGCCTTACCCTCCCAGACACCGTGACGCGCCGCATCCGCCCCCCCGCCCACGTGGACCCGAATAGGAAGGGCGCGAGGGAGGCCCGCTCGCGCATCCCTGCAGACACAGCCCCAGGGCTCACCCTGTACTTTGACGGTGGTGCGCGCGACAATGGCACCCCCTTCGCCGTGGCGGGGGCAGGGGCGGTGCTATACCAAGACGGTTGCAAGGTTTCAGAGAAAGTACTCCCGCTGCTGAACGTGCGTAGCAACAACATTGCTGAGTACGAGGCGCTCCGTGCAGGTCTGCGCCTCCTCGAGAGGGGTGATGCCCCTGAGGGCCCAGTCACAGTGCGGGGCGACTCCCAGGTGGTGCTGCGCCAGCTCCAAGGGGACTCATTGTGCCGGGATGCCGCCCTCCGTCCTCTGTTCCTCAGCACGTCCCGGCTAGCTGCGGACCTCCAACCGAGGTTCACTCTCACATACGAGCATGTGAAGAGGGAATCCAACACAGATGCTGATGCCCTCAGTAACGCCGCGATGGACGAGGCTGAAAGGCTGGGGGCCTCACGGCAGCAGCTCCAGCAGGACCTCACGGTGTTCCAGAGCAGTATCCTGGGGAAGGCTGCCTCGCTGAAGGGGCTCTGCAGCATGGTGACGAAAGTAGGCACTGGGCCCTGGCATTGCGGCCATGCTGCCAACTCAACAGTCCTCACGGCGATCGGTGGATCTGTGGCGGCGGGCCTGTCGAGGAGGGCCCAGCTGAACCCTGCCACTGAGTCGGTGATGCGCAGCCTCCAAGCGCACCTGGCTGTGCCAGCCCCCAGCCGGACGGATACAGTGTTCCATGATCGCGGAATGGCGTGGGCCGCTACCTTCGCTCCGCAGCCGCACTACCCTGAGGGTTGGCAGCAATCGGCCCAGCAGTGGGCGGCGCGTGGTCGGCAGGCCAACAGCCGGGTAGGGCGCCCATGGGAGCGGAGGGGCGCTGCCCCCCGAACTGCTCCCCCTGGTGCCAGGAGGAACGCAAAGGTGCTTGCCTGCAAGTTGCATTGGAAGCCCCGTTGCTCGGCATGCCAGAAGCGGCGCCTCCCGGAGGAGGTGTGCTGCCGCAACCACCACAAGGAGGGGGACGGGCTCCCGGTCACTATGGGCTTCTGCAAACGCCACAGCATGGACCGATGCGGTGACTGCTACAGCGATGGCAAAACACTACCACATTGCTGCCAAGCACACCACGCCGGCTATGCTGCACGCCCTCCTCCCCGGAGTGGCACTGAGTTGGCCCCACACTCTAACCCGAGTGGGGCCTCCGCTGTGACGTAGAAATGGGCGGGGGTGGGCAATGATCCGCGCAGGATCTCCCCACACAAAACGTGGTCACCACACACACACACACACACACACACACACACACACACACACACACACACACACACACACACACACACACACACACCTCTCAGTGAGGTTACATCAAGACCCACGAGAATATATAATAAAGGGCTGGGAACGGTGCGGGGTGCCAAACGGTGGGTTGCCAAGGCTTGCTCCACACACCCCCCCTCACTCCTCCCCCCCCGCCCGCCCCCCTGCCTTTCCTCCTATAGCCCTCACATAGAACCTCCCCCACTGCATTGCCAGCCCTAACACCATGCTCACCTTATCCCACCTTGCAGGCCCTGCTGCGTGGGTGCCATGTCGGCTCGCCTCGGATACGCTCGGGCGGGAGGCGGTGGGGCTGGGGCGGGGAAGTCATATGCGTCCTCCCCATCTGACGACCTACGGTACTACTCGCCGCAGCGCCCATCGGTGCCGACCTCTGCCGGGAATGACACAACACCTACTCCCGATCGCGCGGGCAGCGCGGAAAAGACAGAGGCTTCCCTGAAACCCACCCGTCACCACACCCGCACCGCCGCCACTGGTGCCGGTGCAGGTGCCACTGCCTCTACCACGCCACGCCTGTCGCAGCGCCTTGCGTCCATCTCTGCCTCCCCCTCACCAGCAAGGTCTTCCGCACGTCTGCCGAGCAGCCTGCGCGAGAGCAGCGTCAGCGTGGGGCGTGTGGGTGCGTCGCCCGTTGGTGTGTCCGCCGCAGCTGGGGGGGTCGGGAGCAGCCCGCTGACCGACTCCGCCATCAGGCGTGTCGTGCAGCTGGAGCAGACCCTGGCTGCCATCCAGATCGACAACGAGGAGCTGCGTGTCAAGCTGACGGAGCACGAGCGGAAGCATGAGGAGGACCTGCGCCTGATCCACGAGCTGAGGGATGTCTCCGTTGCGGCGAGCGTGCGGTCGACGCATGCATCCCGGGAGCTGGACACCGCCATGGATACCATGCGCAGCCTGAAGTCGGAGCTGCTGAAGGCGCAGACCGACAGGCAGGTGGATCTGATCGAGCGGGAGGACACCGAGAAGGTGCATTCGGAGCAGGCGAGCTTTGCCGCGGAGGTGTCTGAGTCGCTGCGCATCTCGGAGGGGTCGTGCTCGGTGGCGGAGAAGGCGCTGGAGACGATCCTCGGGTGGCACCGCGGGCTGGCGGAGCAGTCGGGCCAGCTGCGGCAGACCGTGGAGGTGTTGCAGGCCATGCTCGAAAAGGAGGGTGTTGCGCGGCAGAGCGCGGAGGCGCAGGCGGCGTCCCGCGAGTCGCGCGTGGCTGTGCTGCAGGCAGAGCTTGCGGAGCAGGGGGAGGTGGGGCGGTCCCTGCAGTACCAGCTGGCGGAGTTCCGCCACCAGCGGCGCTCATCCCTCTCCTCGTCTACCTCGGAGAAGGGCCCGTCGTCACCCACCTGCACTGAGAAGGCGTCTGTGTTTGCCCTCGCAAACAGCCAGGGATCGAAGCTTCCCTCCGGTGCGTCGCTTATCACGCTGCAGCAGATTGCTCGTGCTGCCACATCCGCGCTTGAGGACAGCAAGATGCAGGTCCTGTATGAAGATCATGTCCACCGTGCTGTCGAGCAGTTGTCCAACGTGCTGCTCGCGAAGGACGGGCGTGGCAGGAGCGAGCGTATCGTGGAGACTGTGATCGACAGCGTGACCATTGTCTGCAAGGAGCTGCGGACCATGGTGAAGGACAAGGGCGAGGTCTCCTGCAGCACCGCCCCCCAGGATGTTGCGGCAGGCGAGGTTCTGCTGCAGGAGGCCCGCGAGGCTGCCGCTGCTGCGGCGCGCGAGGCGGAGGCGCTGCGGCAGCGTGTGAGGGCGCTGGAGGAGAAGGCCCTGTCTGTGTCGGACAACTCGTCGAATGTGCTGGAGCAAAGCGGGGCGGGGGACCCGGTTGCCGAGATGCAGGTGCAGCTGGTGACCCTGCAGCAGCAGCTGGCAGAGGCGCAGTGCGAAAAGAACCAGGCGCAGGTGCTGCGCGAGCGTGTCGTGGATTTGGAGGCGAAGCTGGAGGCCGCCTCAGCAGGCGAGACTGCAGCTCAGCAGGAGGTCGCGCGCCTCACGCGCAGCGTGGAGGAGCTGCAGGCACACTCGCCTGACAGCCAAGAGGCTGACGCACTCCGTGCCCGGGTGAAGGAGCTGGAGGAGGCAGCGGCGGTACAGGAGGAGAGCGGGACTGCGCTGACGTTGCGTGTGAGGCAGCTGGAGGCGCAGCTGCTGGATGCGTCGTGCCACGAAGAGAACAGCCCGACGCGGCAGATGCAGCTCCTCAACGAGAAGATCTCTGACCTGCAGTCGGAGATAGAGCTCGGGGCCCTGAAGCAGGAGGCAGCCACAGAGAAGGAGGCGACGCTCGTGCGACAGCTGCAGGAGTTGGAAGACCGTTATGTGCAGCGCGTGACGGAGATCGAGGGCGAGCTGCAAGAGTCCCGGCAGCGCCAGAAGGTCGAGCTGCATGCCGAGGCGCTGACCGACAAGGTTTCAGAGCTGCAGTCCCAAGTGGAGCTGGCAGCGCTGCGCGAGGAGGAGTCCTCCGCACGCATCCAGGACCTGGAGAAGGTGCTTGAATCGCAAGATGCCAGTGCTTCTGAATCCGACAGCGTGACCGCGTTGCAGAACCGTATCGCCACATTGGAGGCACAGCTGGCCAAGCAGGACGACGAGTCAGGCAGTGATGTAGACAACAACTGCACCGCAAAGCACCAGGTCACACTTGAGGATGCTTTGGGCCAGCGTGACCAGGCAGAGCGTGCAGCGGAGCTGCTGCTGGCTGAGGTTGAGGCGGCGCAAGACGCCGCTCGGCGCCTCCCTGAGATTGTCGAGCAGCGCGACCAGGCAGAGCGCATTGCGTGCCAGCTGCAGGCAGAGCTGTCCGATTCGACACAATCCTCATCGACTGTGATCAAGACGCTGCGGGAACAGGTTGCACAGCTGTCTTCGGACAACGAAGACCTGAGGGGGCAACGCAACCAGGCAGAGCGCGAGGCGCTGCTTATACACGAGGCAAGCACGCAGCAGTGAGAGAGTTCACATCGCTTCTGCGAGGATATTGCCGCAATGTTTGTACACCATTCATCAGTTCCGTTCGATTCTGGGGCGCTAAAACGTGCACGCAACCGTTACAAAAAGTAGTCGTTGGAGATCCGGGGGGGTGGGCAGGGGGGGAAGGGAGATGGACATCGTCAGGTTATCACAGCCCCCAAAGTGAGTTCTCTGTTTTGATTTTTTTCCTTCCCTGGCGTCGTGTTGGAGGTGGAAGGGAGGGGGGGGGGGTGGCGGTCTGGCCGGCTTGGCCCTCCCCCCCTCCCCCAGCCCCCGGCTTACAAATGTACTTTGTATTTTTCAACTTCGAGATCTGTAAAACCCCCCCTCTCCCCCCATCCTCCGGAAGACCTGCATACGGACGTAGGGAGATCAGCTCCCTGTGTCTCACCCTTCTTCTACTTCACCACCCACGCGCCCCTCCTGGGTCGGGGGGGGTGGGGGTGGGGCGGGACGGGGCTGTCCCCCCCGCCCGGCCCCTCTTATCCCCCCCCCTTTCCACGGCCCTTTGTTTCTTTCCACATACACAGGCAAGTGGCGCCATTCTTGTGGGTGGGTTGTGTTCAGGTGACATCAGCATCACAGAACCCAGCCCGGTCACCGGATGTGTCACCCATACCCCAGGACAGTTGATGCACTGCATGGCACCAAAGGTCCAATGTGAAAGGCTCCAATGTGTCAATCGAGCAGATATATCGCCTCGCTCGTGAGTGTCGGCATCAAAAAAATAATAATGCAGGCAGCTTTTCAACATCCAAAGCTGGCAACATGATTTTACTGATTGCCCCCACACAAAAAAAACCATCGCAGCGCAGCCTAACACCACTGCCCCCACCCGTCACTGCGGATGTATCGCCGTCTCTCCCGCAAAAACCAATGACTCCCAACCCCGTGGCAACCCCGCTCACCCATTGCCACCCATTGACTACACTCAAGGAGGCCGAAATGCCCCTCTTCTAGGTAGGGCCATATGTCTGCACAGGATGGTCTGGCAGTGCAGAAGCGCATGCCGTGTTGGTGATGGGTGGGCCGCCCCTGTGTGGAGAAGGCGGAGGGGGGGGGGGGGGGTGGGAATAGGGGGCATCACGCGGGAAGCACCATCAGCATGCTATCCGGCTGGCCAGCCCCGAGTATCAGGCAGCGCTTTGTTTGCCCCATATGCCTTGAAGGCATGCAGGGGTGTTATTTTGTGTTTGTGGTAGGGGTGAGAGAGAGTGGTGACGCCCATCAATTCTACGTTCTACGCTTTACCCCCCCACCCCTGACGCCCAACCCCAACGCCTGACGGGAGACTTACTTTTCCATTCACTCTCGACGATCAAACCCCCCTGACGCCCAACACCAAACACCCAAAACCCAAAACCCAACCCTAAAAACACAGCCCCCCCGCTCATCCCCACACTCTGTCTGTTCGGTGGTGTTGCCCTGTGCACCCACCAAGGCCCCGACCAGGAAGCCATTCACCTGTTCACATGAGTCGTGTGTCGTTGCCCCAGGCACTGCCGGTGTTTTTTCACATGATATGCATGCATGAAGCGGATTGTGGCGTAGTGTGGTCGTGCTTTCGATGACCCTGCTCCTTTATGTGGCGGAAGCGTCACCGCATCAAACAAGGAAGAAGGGATCACGGTTTGCAACGCCTTTTTTTTTGCGAGTTGGGGCATGGGAATGGGGCAGAATGCTGGGGCCACCATGCCTTGTGCCCCCGCAGGCCTGTCGCTAACTTTTCGATTTTGGAGATTTGGTGGGTTGACGCTCCTGTTTTGGGGGGGGATCAGGGGGGAAAACACTAGGGGTCAATATTTCTCGCGCGCGCTTCGCGCGCGCTCGTGTTGTTGCCAAATTTTCCCATCGGTGGACCACTAGGTGGGCACGGTGTGAGGCGCTGGGTTCCTTCCGTGGTTCCTCTCCCGCTCGCGCCGTCGGGTGCCGGAGGAAACCAAAAAATGGCTTTCGGGACCATGATTTCGACGCTGCCCCCTGATATGTCACGGCCGTCAAAGCGCAAGGACTTGGTTACTAGACGGGCACGCGAGATGGGGGGTCTGGGGGGCAGGGCCCCCCAGCCGCCGGAGGCCACGGTAGTGAGCATCTGTTCATTGTGGGCGTACAGATTCTGTGTGAGTTGGCTGCGTCCTCCTGAGGCTACTGGAGTGGGTGGATTCCCTGACCCGGTGGGAATCGAATGACTTGAGTACGAGACATACGCCACAGGGGGGTCTGGGGGGCGGAGCCCCCCAGCCGCCGGAGGCCACGGTAGTGAGCATCTGTTCCTGCAAAACCATACTCTCTTCGACGTCGACCCAGTGAAAGTGGGTTGACGCTTGGTCGACGCTTGGTGAGCGTCGACCCAGTGTAACCGGGCCAACGCTAGGTTAGCGTCGACCCAGTGTAATAAATGGGTTGACGCTTGGTCCAGGCTTGAATGGCAACCCAGTTCCACTAGGTCGACGCTCCAAGCCTCGACCAAGCGTCAACCCAGTCCACTGGGTCGACGCTGGGTCGACGCTTTTTTATGGGGGGGGAAACCCAAAATCACTGGGTCGACGGTCGACGCTTAGCGACATGCCTGGTGCCCCCGAATGGGGGGTGGGGGGGGGGGGCAAGGCTGGAAAAATGCTGCATTTTAAAAATAAAAAACATAAAATAAAATAAAGTGCAATAAAATGCAGTAAAGTGCAGTAAAATGCAGTAAAGTGCAATAAAGTGCAGGAGAGCGTGTTGTAGGGGTGGCTCGGCGTGACGGTGGGCAGGACGCTGACCTGCCGTGCCAGGGGACCCTGATCCGCCCACTCTGGCCAACACAAGGCCACCAAGGCAGTACCCCCGCCAGGCCCGCCCTGCTGCTGTTCGGCATGCTTGATGCTGCTTCCGAGCGCCGGGGCCAATCAGGCAGCAGGCGCACCCCAGCACCGCAGGCGCAGCAGGGCGGACCAGCACGGCGGTGTGCGGTGGGCAGTCCACCTTCCTCGGACGTTGTACAGCTGAGCTGATCTGGCGTACGGGTTCTTCACCATCCCGTTCGGGGAGGCTGGACATCAGAGCGGACTGAAAGCACTCAAAGCAGGACTGAAGCCAGGCGGAGGCCGCACCGATCAGGTCCTGCTAACCCACCGACCCAACATAGGCAGGGCACATCCATCCCGGCCTGCATTCTCTGCCGGAGCCTTGGTGCGTCCCTGTGACCTTCAGGAGAACCTCCGTGCAGGAGCGGTACTTTTTGCCATCTTCTGCGGGTTTGCGGCTGTCCGCAAACTTGCAGACGTGGCTGCACCTCTGTAAAGTGGGTGTGACTCCAGCATTTGGCCTGTCCATAGTGGTCCTCCCAGCTGTACGTATGCGAAGCCCAAGGCACCACTCAGGACCATGCACTTTATCCAAAAATCCGGAAAATAAAATACAATAAAATGCAGTAAAATGCAGTATAATAAAGTGCAGTAAAGTGCAGTAAAAATTTGCTGCCAGCCTTGGGGGGGGGTGGGTGAGTGGGGTGGGAACCGATCCATCCAACTTATCCCCTCCAGTTCCTACCCCCTCTCGCCCCCACCGTGCCCCTGCATGGCGTACCTCCGACCCCACAGTGGGAGTCTGGATACCCCGAAATAAGGAGGTGTGGTATACCACCCACATGAAATGTAAAGGGAACACCGGAATTGAAGGTTCTGCCACTCTCGGTTTTTTCACCAAGCTCCACGACCGGGTGTGTTCGGAGAACCTTTTATTCCCCCCTTCTCTGCATTACCGCCGCCCTCTCCTTTGCCTGACGCCTTTTGGATGAGTCAGTTTCCGCCCACCCCCCCCCCCCCCCTAGGGGGGGTCAAATGCCACCCTTTTACGTGGACAAACACGATTTTTCAAAAAACCGGCGCAGAGGCCCCAAAGCCCCCGTAAACCCTCCAAACCCCCCCAGATCGGTCCGGAAACCCATCGAACCCCACTTTTCCACCATTCCGGGCACCTCAGGTGCCCGAATTGGGGTACCTAAATTTTGTGCCACCGTTTGGTACCGGACAGTGCCACTGTGTGGGAGGTTGGAAAAGAAAATGCCCCAACACACCACATCTGAGGGTTGCAATGCATGTTGCTTGCCAACCACGTCATCCGGTGGGTGTCAGGCGCTATGTAGGTGGCATTAGCCAGGTCTTCGATGAGTTCTGGCTTGTATATGTACCTCCCTGCCACCATGCACCGGGAGGCTGCCTGTAGGTACGGAACAAGTCCAGATGGTCGTGTGATTCCTGTGCAGCAGTGCTCCACAACCGGGATGTGTTGACAACGACTGTTGCAACACGAGCTGTACATTCCGGGAACACACGAAGTGCGCTGTCGTGGTACCCATTGTGCCAGAATTGGTACTTGCTGCGGTCTACTTTGCCTGGCCCAAGAGCACTGGTACTGAACAGTGCAATATGCGTGGCGAGGTGAATGCAACGGAAGCGCGCAAAGTCAATACAGCTCTCGGATGGCGGGTGGTGGTGTCACTAGTGTGTGACGTTCACTCGAGGATACAACGCATCACAATGAATCAGCAACCGTGGACCGAGTACAATACGCTCTCTGTGGCTGGTGTGGGGGACAAAGGCAGTGCCTGTGCCGCAGGCAGGGAGGTACATATACAAGCCAGAACACATCGAAGACCTGGCTGATGCCACCTACATAGCGCCTGACACCCACCGGATGACGTGGTTGGCAAGCAACATGCATTGCAACCCTCAGATGTGGTGTGTTGGGGCATTTTCTTTTCCAACCTCCCACACAGTGGCACTGTACGGTACCAAACGGTGGCACAAAATTTAGGTACCCCAATTCGGGCACCTGAGGTGCCCGGAATGGTGGAAAAGTGGGGTTCGATGGGTTTCCGGACCGATCTGGGGGGGTTTGGAGGGTTTACGGGGGCTTTGGGGCCTCTGCGCCGGTTTTTTGAAAAATCGTGTTTGTCACCCCCATTTGACCCCCCCTACCCCCCCCCCCCGCTGTCTCCCAGGGGATCTCAACTTAAGAAGATGGTGCTGTGCACCCCGCCATACATCCAATCTAGGCCCCACCCAGAGCCGGGGCCAACCCCCCATTTTGCTCAAACCGAACGAACCGACTGCTGAACAGCCTCCACCCCCACCCCCGCACCCCCTCAATGTTTGAACTACACGACGCGGAAGTCCCGTCTAGACGGCACCCCCCTACCAGTGTCGTGTCGGCATGACCTCATCATTCTTCGGGCTGGGGGGGCGGGGGTGGCAGAGCCCAAGAGAACACCCCACAGGCCAGTAGGGTGGCCCGCTTGTCCCAACGGAGGCGACGCTTCCACGGACAGGTGGGAGGCAGGCCTTCGCTCGCTTTGTGTGGCACAGCACTGCGCCACTTTACCCATCTGCTCGCACTCTCCTCACCTTTGCTGGGCTCCAGAGCAGAGGCACGCCAAGGTGGCCTGAACTGACACCAGGCTGGCGCAGGCGTTGCCGAGACGGAGTGGCACCTCCTGATCCAGGGTCTGGTTAGTTTGCCCTACCCACCCCTCTGTGTACTCCTGTGTGTATCTTCTTCTCTCCCAAGAGCAGGGTTGATTCGGTGTATTCTGCACTGCAGTCTGCTGCAGAAAACAGGAACCATAATCGACGCAGATGTGTGTCGCAGTGCAGATCCCACCAATAGCAAGGCTCAGACGCGGTTTTCTACACTTCTACAACAGTATTCCGTTCATGCGTGGTGTGCTTATGGCAAGGTTTGCATCTTGCTATCGCACCATGCGGGGGGGAGGGTGGGGGATGTTAATACCCTGCAAAATATACAGAACTGCCCCAGGTGTGTGGTGGGAGGGGGGAGGGGGCAGATGGGTATTGCAATAGAAAATCCACGAGTCTGGAGCTGCTAAGGTGCTAAGGTGCCCACGCAGACAGACATCCCCTCTGGGTAGAATCAGGGGGAAGGCGTGGATGTGAGTCGGCCAGACCTGCCCATGCTGTGCAGAGCAGCGTACTGTTCGTCGTATCAGCGGCAAGCAGAGAGGGGTGCGGTGGGTTGGGGACGGGGGTGGGGTGGTGTGCGGGGTTATTTTTGAGTTCATAACACAATTTACCAGCCTCTTCGGGTGAAGGGGGGGGGGGGGGGGAGGAAGGGGGAGAGGCGGGCGGGAGGTGAGATACGGTGCCTGATCCTGATTTGCTTGATGCTGCAACACCCCCCATCCCACCCCACACTACCACTATGCAATACATTTCCCCTTTATCCCCCCATCACCCACACACTTCATCACCCTCCTGCCTTTTCAAGCTTCCTCCCACACCCACCTCGACAGGGCTGCAGGCTGCTAGCTGCCAGCCCCCCAACAGGCGTGGCACAGCCTGTTCCTCTCTCTCTGGATGTGCCTCTCGGCACACCGAGACACGCTCCTGTTTAGTTGTGTGCAGGCCTGGCGGGGATAGGTCAGGCTGACAGCTGCCTTGCATCGAGAGTCGTATTAACGTTGGGGTGGTGTGCCCCCTCCAGGAGGCGCCATGCGTCGCGTTCACCCTGCGACGCGGGCATCCATAGGCACCACAGATGATGACCGCCGCAAGGAGCTTGAGGATGAGGTGCTGCGGATGAAGGAGACTGTGTCGGAGCTGAAGCAGAACCGCAACGACCTCATGGAGGAGAACCGGGAGATCCACTTGCAGCATAAAAAGGTGTTGGATATTGTGCGTGGGGAGAAGGTTGCTGCGCTCGAGAATATCCCCGCCGAGTTTCTGACGAAGGACCGTGGCACGGAGGAGTATATCAAGCAGCTGCAGTCGCGCGTCGGGGAGTTGCAGCGCAGCAGCCGAAAGCTGACCGATTCAAACGAGAAGCTGAAGGAGAAGGTGAAGACCGCGTCGCGGGGCACCGTCCCCAGCAGGTTTCTGGGAGTGCGGAAGATCCACACACAGTCCTCTGTGGGAAGGACTACCTCCTCCAGGTCGTCGCAGCCGCTGCAGTCGCAGCCGTCGCAGCGGAGGACGGGGAGTTTCAACAACACGAAGGACTCCAACGACACGGCTGACACGAAGCCCCAGCAGTCGCCAGTGGCAGATGTGGGGCTGTCGCCCCGCAGCCCGCATGACCTCCTGCAGCCTTCTGTGATGCACCAGCGTGTGGGGCCCTCCCCGCCGGGCTCTGTGTCTGATGCAGCTGATCGGCAGCGCGTCCCCCCGCTGCACCTCTCGCCGAGGGGGGATACGCTCGGGCAGAGCGTCGAGTTCCAGCAGGTCAACTCTCCCAACTGGGGGCCGCTGTCGATGGCGTCGGGGCTGAGCCCGATGCGCACCGACACGACTTTTCGGGATAAGAAGTCAGTGTCATTCCACGACGCGGTGCGCGGGGGTGCCTCGCGCAGCACCGCCTGGACCGGCGTTCCGTCGGGGGTGCCTGTGGAAGGCGAGGACTCCCGCCGCACGGTGCTGCGGTCGCAGCCCCCTTCTGCACAGCACATCATGTCTGCGCCCATCACTGCGCCCACACCAGGGCAGCCCAGCGTGGGGGCGGCGCAGCAGCACTCCCTCGCCGCGGCGGCGCTGGTTGCGGGGCAGCAGGAGGTGCCCCGCGCGGCACAGCAGATCGATCCGCGCGAGGTGGAGGTGATGCTGGCGCAGTCCGACCAGACCATCTCGGACAAGACGAATGTGATATTCCACCTGGAGAGCCTCGTGGTGGGGCTGAAGGAGAAGCTGGAGGCGAGCGAAGCCCTACTGCTCGAAATGCAGGATGAGGTGTTGCGGTATAAGGTTGAGCGCGATGAGTCTGTGAAGAGCCGGGACTTCTCGGTGAGGGAGAAGGACGTGCTGGTGGAGGAGCGCGACTATGCGGTGCGTGCGAAGGCAAAGCTTGAGTCAGACATCATCGTGCAGCACGACGAGATTGAGATGCTGAAGAAGGACAGGGGGCGCCTCCGTGATGACCTCGAGGCAGTCACACAGCGGCACCGCTCCGAGAGGTCACGGTCCGACAAGCTCGAGAACCAGCAGCTGGGTGCCTTCGAGGAGCTGCAGCAGACCCTGAAGGAGAAGACTGCCGCCCTCATTGTGCTGGATCAGAAGAACCGTGAGCACGAGCAGAAGGTGAGGTCGCTGCACAGCGCGAACATCGAGATGCTGGAGGAGATGCAGCGCATCAACGCCTTCCTCAACAAAGAGCGTGTGGACAGCCGCGAGAAGGACGCCGCCCTCGAGAGGCTGAAGCTGGAGATGGAGGGGCACGAGGCACGCGACGAGCAGCACCGCCAGCTCCGCGAGGAGTATGTCGTGCTGCAGCAGGAGCACACCGGCACGCTCGACAAGATCCTCGCCACACGCAATGCCACCGAGGCGGATGCGCGCCGTGAAGCGCGGGATGAGATTGCAGTGCTGAAGCAAACCATATCCAAGTGGGAAGCTGCATCCAAGACGCAGTTCAAGCAGTATCAGTCGATGCTGCTCCGCCTGGAGGAGGCGACAGAGCATGCCAACAGCCTCGAGGCGAAGCTGCGGGAAGCCGCGGACGGCAAGGCGCATGTCGAGGCGGAGTGCGAGCAGCTGCGGAACACGCTGAAGCTTCTCTCGATCTACAAGAAGGAGGTGGAGGGCGAGGGGCAGGAGGCGCTCGATGAGGACCGGGTCAGCGAAATCGTGATGGCGATGGAGATCGTGCAGCGCGCGCGCGGCGTGCGCACGATGCAGGACATGGTGCGCCAGTTCACAGGGGAGGAGCGGGAGGACGCGCTGGTGCAGCTGCAGCAGGCCAACGAGCAGCTCCACCGGGATGTCGTCGTCCTCCACAAGGCAAACAAACAGCTGAAGCTGCGCGTCGCTGCTGCAGACGACGACGCCAGGCGCCAGTCCTCCGTGGCTGCCATCCGCGCACGCGCTGGGGAGGAGCACATGCGGGAGCAGCAGGCAGACGCACACCGCGTCATCAAGGTGCAGACGGAGCGCATCGAAAACCTCAAGAAATCCCTCCACAGCGTGGTGCGCTACGGCGGCGCCACAGGGCACCCCCCGTCGCCCGGCGCCGCCTCGCGCCTGTCGACGCCCTCCATCGGGTCGTCGCTGTCGCTCGCCTCTGAGGTCGGGCCCCACGACAACATCCTGCAGGTCTCCTTCCGCCTGGCGCACTTCGTCTCCGAGACCTCTGTGCGTGCACTCTTCGGAGGGGGTGCGGAGCAGGCACCGCCCTCTGCCCGCTCCACCCTCGACTTCTTCGACTTCGAGACAGTCACGACGCAGGAGCACTTCCTGCAGTGCGGGGATGTGGAGGGCAGGCCCTACTTCCTCCCGTTCCCCGTCGACTTCGACTCACACTTTGTGTTCAAAATCACGGAGAGCGAATCGCTGCTGGAGTACATCTCGAAGAACGGCTGCCCGGTGCGCCTCCACACAGGCGGTGTTGGCGGCAGTGCTGAGGAGAGTGCCCGCGCCCCGCTCGCTGAGGGGGCGCTCAGCCTCGCCGGGCTGCTGTCTTCCCCCGACAGGCAGTTCAGCCAGGGCAAGGTGGCCCTCCACTCGCCGACAGCGCAGCGCGGGCACACCCCACCCGTCGTGGCGTATCTCGATGTGGTGGTGCAGCTGAAGCGCCCCTTCAGCTTCGCCTCGGTGCCCAACGTGGCGCAGAGGTTCCCCGTCGATGCCTTTGCGCTGGCAGAGGTGGACGCCTTGGCGAATGTCGTCAGCAGTGCGGCAGAAGCGGCGGTGCCGGTTCCCCCCAGCCTGCCCGTGCAGCTGCTGGTGTCCTGCCAGGAGAAGTTGCGCAGCGTGGCTGCGCTGCGCATCACGCTGTCCAATGTGGCGCTGTCGGTGGAGGTGAAGTGCACCATCTTCACCAGCTTCCACAGCGCTGATGTGTGGTTCACGCAGTTGGAGGCGGAGGCGACGCGGCAGCCCACCTTTGCAGTCGAGGGCACTGGCCCTGCCGAGAAGCTGGTGCCGGTGGCCCCCACCGCAGCGCCTGTGCTGGAGGCGCTGTACGAAGGGGCCCTCCCCTTCGTGCTGTTCGACGACTCGCAGGCTGATGTGACGGACTGCGTCGGCAGCGCCTCGCTCGCCACGCGGCCCCTCCTAGAGGGGCCGCCGGATGCAGCCGCTGTGCGTGCGCCTATTTCGTTTGTCAACTCGAAGGCGGAGACGGTGGGGACCGCAGAGGTTGTGCTCTCGTGGGTGTGCTCTGCTGGAGGGGAGGGTGGTGGGACGGGCTCCCCTGAGAGGGCATCTGCAGCCGAGCCGGCTTCGTAGAGAGTAGAGGTGTTAAGACTTTGAACTGTGTTGGACACAATCACAGCTTGCCGTCACCCAGAAAAAGGTTTCGACAGCAACCCTGCGTCGTGTTGAGTGTAGGAAACGCCCTGAGGAGTGGCCGGGGTGTGCCCTATCGGCAGGGAGATAGAATCGGTTGGTGGTGTGTCTGTTTTGTACGATCAGTGTCTGATGTATCTTGAATTGCACTGGGCATTGTGGGCCGGAGTCTTTGAGTTTGAAAAACCGCATTCTGTCGAAACCTATTGCAGGGGCGAAAGGGGGGGGGGGTAAGTTGTTCTGTGTTGGGGCCCAAGAGCAGCGTTCGCTGCTGGCACCCCATTTCCTGTTGTGCCTCTGATGGCACAACCCGTAGAACGTAGAAACAGAGGAGGCATGTGCAGCCGGTAATTTTGGTTCACCGGCCCATCCCCTGCCCCTCCCTGGTTGAGGACACTGGCAGGTCACATGCCGGGCCGGTTGTGTTCTTCAGATGTGATGTGCAATGTCTATCGTATCCCAATCCACATGCAGGATCCTTTCTGTTCATACACGATGAGATGCCTTCTGGTGGTGCTGTTGGGATGTCTGGGTGCTGTGCAGGCCCAGTCGGTGACAGGGACCTTGTATTTCCCGTACTCCACTCACCAGCGGTATCCACTGGAGATGGTGACGGTCGGTTCATACGGCTTTGTGGCGTCGATGCAGCACGGGCTTGACATCATTGACATCTCGGTGGCAAACCCCACGCTTGTGACGACGCTCAACCCATTCTCCCCGTCGTGGGCGCAGTACTGCAGCACTGTGCAGACGCTGAATGGCAACGACGTGTTCCTGGGATGCGCAGACGGGTGGCGGAAGATCAACGCCGCGACGAAAAACAGCCCTTCTGTCGTGGCTGGCCCGTTCGGGCCGGGTGCACGCTCAATGTACCTTGACTTGAACTACCTCTACACTGTGACGTACGCACAGGGTGGCACGGCGGTGATGTACATCTACACGCATGCTGGTGCCGTCCTTGGCGGGGTGGGCTTGTCGGGGAACGGCGGGATGGAGATCACGGTGGAAGGCGGCCTGGCGTACGTCACGTCCGTTTCAGGGACCTCAGGGCGTATGTCGGTGATCGATGTGTCCACACCTACAAGCCCGGTCGTGCTGCAGACTGTCTTGACCTGCACGGACAACAAGGGCCTGAAGTTTGTCAACCGTGGCGCACAGCAGGTGGTGTACATTGCGTGCGCCACCGGTGTGCAGGTGTGGGATGTGACGACCCCCACAGCGCTGTCGCTCCTCGGGTCAGTTACAACGACGAGCCGCTGCCGCAACTTGGATGTGGTGGGGAACATGCTGGTTGTTGCTGAATACAACGTGCTGATTTACGACATCACCAACCCGGTGATGACATTCGTCACGTCTGTGGACATCAACCAGTGGCGGGCTGCGTATCTGGAGGACGTCAAGATTGTTGGTGGTGAGGTGTTTGCCACATTCTACGGTGGCACACCCAACAATGGGGATGCAGGTATCGATGTTGTCAGTCTGACGACGCCAGTCCCGCCGCCGACACCCGTGCCTCCGCCGACGCCTGTGCCAACGCCCGCACCGACCCCCGTGCCGACTCCGGTGCCGACGCCTGTTCCGACTCCCGTGCCGACCCCTGTGCCCACACCAGTGCCGACGCCTGTTCCAACGCCCGCACCGACCCCCGTGCCCACCCCGGTGCCGACACCTGTGCCGACGCCTGTGCCCACAGCTGCGCCGACACCTGTTCCGACTCCCGTGCCGACCCCTGTGCCCACACCAGTGCCGACGCCTGTGCCAACGCCCGCACCCACCCCGGTGCCGACTCCGGTGCCGACACCTGCGCCGACTCCCGTGCCAACGCCTGTGCCCACACCAGTGCCGACTCCGGTGCCGACGCCGGTTCCAACGCCGGCACCGACACCCGTGCCGACACCTGCACCGACGCCTGTTCCGACTCCGGCGCCCACACCAGTGCCGACGCCTGTTCCAACACCCGTGCCGACTCCGGTACCGACGCCTGTGCCCACAGCTGCCCCGACTCCCGTGCCGACTCCGGTGCCCACACCTGTGCCGACGCCTGTCCCCGTGCCAACAGCTTACCCGGCACTGCCCCCTCCGAAGGGTGGTCTTTCCACACCCGTGCCGACACCTGTGCCCACACCTGTCCCTGTGCCGACATCCTACCCGGCGCTGCCCCCTCCGAAGGGTGTTCTTGTTGCACCCGTGCCGTCACCGCCCGTGCCTGCACCACCCACGCCTTTTGTTGAGCCGGCGCCGCGCGAGGAGCTGCGTCGGTGAGCCCTCCAAGAAGCGGCGTGTCAGGCAGGGATACCGGCCGCAGCGCATGCGGCATCATCCCATCCGTAAAGGTCCTTGGCTGCCTGCATGATGCAGCCAGCCGACATCTTACATTACATTACCACCCCGAAGCGTGCTACCATGCCTGCGTGCCAGCCGACTGGCACCCAGGCTGCTTGCTCTCCGCCCACCCTTCATTATTATACCTGAGCACCCCCTCCCCACCAGTTTTCTTTTGTTGCGAAAAGCGGGGCCGCAAATTGCACCAGAAGGTGCCCACACACCCATTTTGCCGCCCCTCATTCCTCCGTTCATTTTTATTCCATCCCTTCCTCTCTTTCAGTTAACCCTTCATATCCCTTCACACGTCGACTACACAATGGCCGATCTGCCGTCTGTCAGGGGGGGGTGTTGGTTGGGCAAACCGCATGCCCTTGTCGCAGTGACTGATTCGATGCGCATCATCTCGTTTGCGCGTCATTTTGGTCCGTTTTGCGCGGGCAGGCTGGTAGGTGGGGCTTGGCAAAGGGGGGGTAGAAGGAAGGACAACATGAGGGGAAATGAAGTCCCTTTCCTGCAAAGGGATTGCTGAAGATCCAGCGTGATCACCTCTCTGTCTCTCTCTCTGCCCCCCGTTCCACACCCACACCCCCTGCAGTTTGGCAGAGTTTCACAGGCCTGAAATAACGGAAAGGGGACCATACCAAGGGAAGGGCTCCACAGAGCGCTTCCGACCTAGCCATCCCCTTTTCAGTGTTGTGCCGATCCACACTCACCACTTACCCCCGACACCCACGAGCATCCATTCCTCCTTTTGACGAACGTTTGGTGTCGCAAAATTTGTTATTTTTATCTTCTGGCAAGAGCTGAAAAACTCAGTGAAATGATCTTCCATGGGGTTTTCTGAGACAGGTTGTCCTGGGGTGTTTTTTTTTGCTGCTGCACTCCCCCTTCCGCACCCGGTTTTTAAAATAAAACACGCCGAAGCAAAACATGGGTGTGGCTGTGCGGCAGCAACACAGGAAAGAAGATAACCTAGAACACCCTACCCTGCGCGGGACCGAATCAAACAGGCCCCTCGCGCCACACCACACCCTATCGTCCCAAAAGCTGTTTCGCGCAATATGCCTGGGGTGTGCGTGTTGTGCACCACGACATTACTCCCATTGTGTGTGCACGTTGTGAAGGCAGCCCGCTGCCCGCTCCTGGTTGGGGCACACCCACGTTGTGCCCAACCCCAGCCCTTTTTATTGCGGGGGTTCTGTGCTATCTCCGCACGAGCTCTCGCTGCTCCTCCGACTCTCTCTCTCTCTCTCTCTCTCATTCTCCACACCCGCGACACACCCATTTGATATCGGGTGCCCTCCCCCGCACGCACACTGCGGTCGGGTGGTGGGAACCTCGATTGACCACAGTTGACGTGTCGCCCCTTTTGGCTTTCAGCTCCGTTCATCCCCGCCGCAGTTTTCAACTCCCTCCTACACCTCGACTGTGTGCGTGCAGGAAGTCTCTGCAAAAGGAATGAGTCTATCGGAAGGCACGGGGTTATGTTCCCCTGCTTTCCGTCAGAACGTCTCGTTTCCAAATACCATGCTTCTTCCTCTGCTCCCCATTAGCCCGCATGACATACTTCAGTGCCCCTCCCACCCCCCCTCCGCAAGACGCACGCCGGAAACATGATTTATTAGTTGCATCTATTCCTTTGCAGATGATCATGGTGTGCAAGGCTTGAGGGCGGGGCGGTGTGGGGGCGGCGGGGTGGAGGAGAATGAAAATTGTTATAGCCCAAGAAGGATGATCGAACTCTCAAACATCACACCCCCCCCACATCCCCCCACACCCCCCCACACCGGCTCTCACCCAGCTGCATCACTATCAGCAATTGCGCCACGCAGGGTCCTTGTCATATTCAAAAAAAAGCCCACCTTTCCATCAGTTCCGAAAGACCACCCACATCCCACAACGTCAGGTCACACCCGCTTTGCGCAGGATGGACGTCGTTCTGGCATACGGTGGACGGTCGCTGCACCTCCAGCTGCCGGACAGCCCCACACCCGCGATGCTCAAACGCACGGTGTCGGACCTGCTGGACGACACGCTGCCCGCAGAGAGCTTCGACATCAGGGTCACCCAGGGGGCCTGTGAGGGCCTCCTGCTGCAGAATGACGCAGACACGGCACGTCTCTGCGCAGGGGACAGGCTCGAGGTGGTGCGGAGCAGGCGATCCCACGCGCGGGAGTCGCTGCACCGCGGCAGCGTGTTGGTATACCCGGAATCGCTCTGCAGAGCCGCAGGCGATGGGGATGCCGAGCTGTGCCGGGAGCTGGTTGACGCGGGCGTTGATAAAAACAGCCGCAATATGCACGGGCAGACCGCACTCATCAGCGCAGCCGCTGCAGGACAGCTCGCTGTCTGCAAGTGGCTGCTGAGCCTGGGCGCAGATGTCCACCTCGCAGACGGGGAGCGGTGGACAGCCCTTCTGCGGGCAGCCTCAAAGGGGCACCACGAGGTGGTGCGCCTGCTGCTGGAGAACGGCTCTGCGCCGAGCGAGTGCCTCGCGACAGGCAAGACGGCCCTGATGCTCTGCAGCGAGGTGGGGTGTGCCGAGAGTGCTGCTGCCCTGCTTGCGCACGGCGCGTCTGTCGACATGCGCAGCAACAGCGGGGAGAGCAGCCTCATGCTGGCGTCCCGCGCAGGGAGCACAGAGGTGGTGCGCCTGCTGCTCGGCAAAGGGGCTGACCCGCGCCTCCCCAATGACTTCGGGTGGACCAGCCTCAAGTGGGCCCTCACCAGAGGGCACACCGACATCTGCCACCTCATCACTGCCTGTGAGTGAGGCGTCGTCGCTGTGTTGTTTCAGGAATCCTGAGGATTATTCTGAGTTTACGGTAGGGGGGGATGGGATGGGAGGAGGGGGTGTGGCCCTTCGCTAAACCGATAACCCCGCGGCAGAATTATCCGGGGGGGAGGGCGGTTTTCTATTTCATTCCGCATCGAAGGCCATTCTTCCCCCACTTCCCACTCCATCCCTCTCACCCCCCAAAAAAAACTATAAAAAGCCAGCCGGCGATAAACCGGCCGTGGCAGCGAATCTTGCTTGTCCAACAACCTATATCTTCCACCCCCCCCCCCCTTCCTCTTGTTATAGTGGTGGTGGTGGGGCTACACATGCCCTCCCACCCCTCCCTCCCTCCCCACGCACTCCACGCACTCTTTGATCTCTTCTTGTGGGTTCTTTTGGCTATGAAGACCCCCCCCCCCCTCTCTCCCCCATATCCGCTATCTCCCCAGTTGGGACGCCTTCACGCTCTGCCCAACAGTGTTCATGTTGCTGCACTTGAGAGTGACGGGTCCTGTCTTGTTGCCAGTTGTGAGCGGTGAAGCGAAGATGCGAAAGGAATCGTAACGGTGGGAGCTTGAAGATTTTGCACCTCCGTGCCAGTTGTTTCACAGGGCCCAGTACGGTTGCGTGACACGGAGGCGTTTTGAAGCTGGGAAGGTGGTTCTTGCTGGATCTTCCGATGCAGTTCTGGATCTTGTTCCCCGGAAAGGTGGGAGGGGGGGGTGGTAGGGGGATTTTTTTCTGCTGCCGGCCGAACCGAATGGAAAATAGTTTTCCACGGAAGTGTGTGCCGCTGTGTCCGCCGAGATCCGACTGGGCATCACATGTCGCGTTTCAAGGCCGTCGACACACAACATAGTCACCCTGGCAGGAGCACCCCCACCTCCCCCCCACTTCTTGGAAAGGGGAAGAATCAGAAAAAGCTGATCACCGTGTGCTATACATTCATCAGCCTTGAAATTGCCATGAAAAATCGTTCACTGCGGGTGTCTCGGGATGCCTGGTGCAGACATCCCAACTCCACGGAGGGCACGGCATGTTCCTCCGGGATTGTCTTGCCGGGCACCCTCCAATGCTGTGGCAGTCGTGACCCCCCCTGCCCCCCTGACCTGCCCCCCCTTGTCGCTCTCTCCCACTCAACTCTCTAGCCCTCGTGTGGCCTCTCTTCTCAGAAGGTTCAGGGGGTGTCTACAGGGCATACACCATTTGGCCTGCCATTTGCCTGTGGCTCCGAACCCCCCCGCCCCCACCCCCCACCCTCCAGCATGCAAACTTTAGACATAATAAAGCGCGGTGGTTTGTTGGCGAAGGAACTGCCATCACTTTAGGGTGGTTGGTGGTTGGTGGTGCGCCGCCTTTCCCACCTCCCCATCGCCTCTTCCGTTCTCAATCGGCACGCTGTGTGTGTGCCCGAGTCTCTTTATATCATCGAATTCCTTAGTGCTCTTTTTAGACTGGCGTACCGCCCCAAGAGGGGGTGTGACAAAAAATATATTTTTTTCCCTTTGTGTTTTCTAGGTCCGCAAGGTCCCAAAAATCACTTTTTGGGCACATTTTTCAGAGGTCGCCAGAGGTCGCCACCCGGGAAATGCCATTTTTGGGGTTAAAAAACGGTTTTTCACCTTGCCCTCGTGAACTAGGTGGGGAAGGCGACGGTCAGACGCAAAATAAATGGAGGACCCCAAAGGAGGGTCCGCATCAGGCGGAAATCAGCAGAACCTCGCTCCAGACCACATTGTGGGCCAGGACAGGGTCGGGAAGAGCATAAAACACCAGAAAACCGGTCCAGGAGGTCTCTCTGGGGCTCAAATCCCCTGAAAAGGGGTCTGAACAGGTGGCGACCGAAGGGCGACCAATGGTGCCCACGGAGTTCCTCATCCCAAACTTGGGACCCACCGAAAAATGGACCAGATGGTGGTCCCAAATTAGGGACCGACCAACAAAGCGACCAGATGGTGGTCCCAAATTTGGGACCGACCGAGAAAGCGACCAGATGGTGGTCCCAAATTTGGGACCGACCGAAAAATTGACCAGATGGCGGTCCCAAATTTGGGACCGACCCGTAAAGCGACCAGATGGTGGTCCCAATTTTGGGACCGACCCATAAAGCGACCAGATGGCGGTCCCAAATTTGGGACCGACCGAGAAAGCGACCAGATGGTGGTCCCAAATTTGGGACCGACCAACAAAGCGACCAGATGGCGGTCCCAAATTTGGGACCGACCGAGAAAGCGACCAGATGGTGGTCCCAAATTTGGGACCGACCGAAAAATTGGCCAGATGGCGGTCCCAAATTTGGGACCGACCCGTAAAGCGACCAGATGGTGGTCCCAATTTTGGGACCGACCCATAAAGCGACCAGATGGTGGTCCCAAATTTGGGACCGACCAACAAAGCGACCAGATGGCGGTCCCAAATTTGGGACCGACCGAGAAAGCGACCAGATGGTGGTCCCAAATTTGGGACCGACCGAAAAATTGGCCAGATGGCGGTCCCAAATTTGGGACCGACCCGTAAAGCGACCAGATGGTGGTCCCAATTTTGGGACCGACCCATAAAGCGACCAGATGGTGGTCCCAAATTTGGGACCGACCAACAAAGCGACCAGATGGCGGTCCCAAATTTGGGACCGACCGAAAAATTGGCCAGATGGCGGTCCCAAATTTGGGACCGACCAACAAAGCGACCAGATGGCGGTCCCAAATTTGGGACCGACCAACAAAGCGACCAGATGGTGGTCCCAAATTTGGGACCGACCGAAAAATTGACCAGATGGCGGTCCCAAATTTGGGACCGACCCGTAAAGCGACCAGATGGTGGTCCCAATTTTGGGACCGACCGAGAAAGCGACCAGATGGTGGTCCCAAATTTGGGACCGACCAACAAAGCGACCAGATGGCGGTCCCAAATTTGGGACCGACCGAAAAATTGGCCAGATGGCGGTCCCAAATTTGGGACCGACCAACAAAGCGACCAGATGGCGGTCCCAAATTTGGGACCGACCAACAAAGCGACCAGATGGTGGTCCCAAATTTGGGACCGACCGAAAAATTGACTAGATGGCGGTCCCAAATTTGGGACCGACCGAGAAAGCGACCAGATGGTGGTCCCAAATTTGGGACCGACCGAGAAAGCGACCAGACGGCGGTCCCAAATTTGGGACCGACCGAAAAATTGACCAGATGGCGGTCCCAACTTTGGGACCGACGGATAAAGCGACCAGATGGTGGTCCCAAATTTGGGACCGACCGAAAAATTGGCCAGATGGCGGTCCCAAATTTGGGACCGACCAATAAAGCGACCAGATGGTGGTCCCAAATTTGGGACCGACCAACAAAGCGACCAGATGGCGGTCCCAAATTTGGGACCGACCCATAAAGCGACCAGATGGTGGTCCCAAATTTGGGACCGACCAACAAAGCGACCAGATGGCGGTCCCAAATTTGGGACCGACCCATAAAGCGACCAGATGGTGGTCCCAAATTTGGGACCGACCGAAAAATTGACCAGATGGCGGTCCCAAATTTGGGACCGACCGAGAAAGCGACCAGATGGTGGTCCCAAATTTGGGACCGACCGAAAAATTGACCAGATGGCGGTCCCAAATTTGGGACCGACCGAGAAAGCGACCAGATGGTGGTCCCAAATTTGGGACCGCCATCTGGTCGCTTTCTCGGTCGGTCCCAATTTTGGGACCGCCATCTGGTCGCTTTTTTGGTCGGTCCCAATTGTGGGACCACCATCTGGTCGCTTTATGGGTCGGTCCCAAATTCGGGACCGCCATCTGGTCGCTTTATTGGTCGGTCCCAAATTTGGGACCGCCATCTGGTCAATTTTTCGGTCGGTCCCAAATTTGGGACCACCATCTGGTCGCTTTCTCGGTCGGTCCCAAGTTTGGGACCGCCATCTGGCCAATTTTTCGGTCGGTCTCAAATTTGGGACCGCCATCTGGTCAATTTTTCGGTCGGTCCCAAATTTGGGACCACCATCTGGTCGCTTTCTCGGTCGGTCCCAATTTTGGGACCGCCATCTGGTCGCTTTTTTGGTCGGTCCCAATTGTGGGACCACCATCTGGTCGCTTTCTCGGTCGGTCCCAAATTTGGGACCGCCATCTGGTCGCTTTATGGGTCGGTCCCAAATTTGGGACCGCCATCTGGTCAATTTTTCGGTCGGTCCCAAATTTGGGACCACCATCTGGTCGCTTTCTCGGTCGGTCCCAAATTTGGGACCGCCATCTGGTCGCTTTATGGGTCGGTCCCAAATTTGGGACCGCCATCTGGTCAATTTTTCGGTCGGTCCCAAATTTGGGACCACCATCTGGTCGCTTTCTCGGTCGGTCCCAATTGTGGGACCACCATCTGGTCGCTTTCTTGGTCGGTCCCAAATTTGGGACCGCCATCTGGTCGCTTTATGGGTCGGTCCCAAATTTGGGACCGCCATCTGGTCGCTTTGTTGGTCGGTCCCAAATTTGGGACCACCATCTGGTCGCTTTCTCGGTCGGTCCCAAATTTGGGACCGCCATCTGGTCGCTTTATGGGTCGGTCCCAAATTTGGGACCACCATCTGGTCGCTTTATCGGTCGGTCCCAAATTTGGGACCGCCATCTGGTCGCTTTATTGGTCGGTGAACATCCTTCAGGATTTTGAAGGCACGTCTCACACCGGTTGGTGCTGTGTCGCATTCCAGGGGATAGTCCTTCACTTGGGTACGATTCGGCGCGACTGAGTCATCAAGCTTCATCCACCTGCCTCTCATGGTGGCGTTGGGTTTTCGCACGCTGCGCCGCATTTTCACCCGGCCGAACTCAAAAACCCAAAGTCTACTGAAGATAGTCTGGCCTCTCCACAACATGTGATGGGAAAATGTTGAGGTCGGGCCATGCCAGCCCTGGCACGAGATCACTGCTCGTACCTGGGACCACCCGTGTAAAAGTCCCCCCAGGGGGGACTTAAGCACAGGTGGACCTAAACACGGGAGTGGGCTGGTCTGGAGGGTCATCAGGTGGCCGCTAGGCCACCTGGTGCCCTCCAGGTGCTGTCAGAGTCGAAACGTGGGGTGCCAAAAGTCCATCCGGACCGGAATCACCCCCATACGACGGAAGCGGAAGAGGTCTTCTTGGTCTCCACCGTGCCACCCCCGTGTTTAAGCCCCCCCCTGGCCGAAAGTCGCTTCCAGGGGGGGACTTAAACACGGGGGGTCCCAGGTACCCCCGAAAATTCACATTGTGTCTACAGTGTCGGGCCCGAAAATCGAGTTTTCGGTGTTGCTTTTCCACATTTGGGGTTCCCAACTTCAGGACTGTCGCGCAATTACCTCAAAAGTGGCCGAGAAACCCAGGAATTTCTTTTTTTGAAGCCAATATTTTTTGTCACAGTAGCTTAGCTGAAAAGTTGGGCGAGTCGTCCACCCTAACTCTTTTCCTCTGATGCAAGTCTTGCCTTGAGTTGTCATGTTACGGCTCGGTGCACTGCCTATCTGATTGATAGGCGGGCGTATTGGTGTCGTCTCGACGAATAGTTTTGTTTGAGTTTCTTTCCCGCAAAGGAGAGGGGGGTTTTTTTTATTTTGCCTGAATGAAATGAAAAAGGCTGCCTTGGGTAACACCTGGTTGTCCGTTTTTGTTTTGGGGGGGGGGGTAGGGCGGGTCGAAAGCCTGTCCCAAAGTGGTGCTTTTCGACATAGCAGCCGCGGCCCTCGATTTGACCTTCTGACCCCCCAGAACCCACCATACCCCGGTTTTTGGGCCCAATGAGTCCGATTTTCGGGTTCCCGAGCCCCGGAAAGTCGAATTTCGATGATGTCAAAATTTTGTCCCCTATACTGCACCTCAGGGTCTGGCACGTACGCCTGCCACGGGCAGATAGTAAAACATTGTCACCCTGGGACGTCCGAGCGGACGCCATGCTGCGGCTGTGATTTTCTGATGCACCCGCTCATCCGCGCTACAAATAACGTCGTATCTCAATGCTTTGGGCAGTGAGAGAAGATGGCAGCGAATACTGCCATCTGACACAGTCGTTGGGCGGCCTGCTGCACTGGAAGGCAGAACTCGGAGCTGCCAGGAACAGGGAGGACGCCGTCGTACCCGACAGTGATGCACTAATGGTGATTCTCTCTTACAAGGCAGGGACACCTTGCCACTGCTGCTGTTATCTGAGAAACATTTCTCCTGTGGATGCAGACAGTCAAACGAGGTGAAGAGCGCAGCGAGTACGTAGCTGCAGCACAGAGGTGCGCCCTATCTTATCATCAAGGGTCACTTCCGGGCGTCCAAGACCAGGGTCCTGTGGGACCCTGGTCTCAGAACAGTGTTCGGGTATTTATGCTGCAGTGCAGCACGCGCCTTATGGAACGACGAGGTCGCAGAACTGGCTGAAGAAGCTGCAAAGGGTATGCTTGGGACAGTCAAGCGTCCTCCATACGATGAGACGAGGAAGGGGGTCAAGGAATCACACAGTGCAACTCCCGCAACAACGATTACACAGAAGAAGTGCGCGCTTCGAATGCACGTCCTGAATAATCAGAGTCATTGGTCCTGCACGCCTTGCTCAGCAAGCCATGAGCAAGTCGTGAGGGTTGGTTCGCAAACCCCCCTCCCGACGGAGGAGACCTTTCAACTTAAAGAGTTCGTTGGCCAGACCAGCATCTCAGTGTCGGAGTAGTGGCCAGTTCTGCCGCCTGTCCCTTGCAGCCAAGTTCCGCACACTGTGAAAGTTGATGACAGTTCCCGCTATGCATCAGTATGCATCTTTGCACGATCTGGCAGTGTATACAGAAGCAGAAACGGGAAGGAGATAGTGGCTTCCCGCGTTCGGTATTTTGGTGCGACGCTGGAGTGAGAAGAGGGTCAAAAGATGCGGTATTGGCACCTATGGAGGTTCTTAATGACGCAGGGGAGGAAGGGGTGGAGGAGGTCGAGGAAGTGGGCGTGCACATGGACTGACGGTGTATTGGTAAACCTGTGCGTGACCCTGAGGTGCAGTATAGGGGACAAAATTTTGACATCATCGAAATTCGACTTTCCGGGGCTCGGGAACCCGAAAATCGGACTCATTGGGCCCAAAAACCGGGGTATGGTGGGTTCTGGGGGGTCAGAAGGTCAAATCGAGGGCCGCGGCTGCTATGTCGAAAAGCACCACTTTGGGACCCAAAAACGGGCCTTTCGACCCCCCCTAGGGCTAAGTTGGCATGATACGCGTTTCAGAGCACCTTTTTGGCGGGGGCGATACGTGATACGTATCCGATACGGCAACGGCGCTGATACGGCAGACGTGCCCCGAGCCCCTTCCGAGACACGTATCCGATAGGCGTCCGCATAAGGTGTTCAGTGATCTCGTGCCTGGTCAGGCAGGTAGCGCAGCTGCCCCCACCTATCAACGTGCTGTTCGACCACTACCTCAGGGATTTGATCAGAAGCCCGAAGAGGCATCAGAGCCTTTTTGAGGTGATCCGCGAGGCGGATTGCGATATAGTCTGCCTGCAGGAGGTTCAGCCCGCCTTTCTGAAGGAGCTCCTCCAGGAGGAGTGGGTGAGGGCGCAGTATTGGACATCGGCAGAGCCTGCGTGTGGGTCACTCTCGTATAGCGGGGTTGTGGTTCTGTCGAGGCATGCCTTCTCCTCCCTCGCGATACACGATCTCCCGCAGACATGCGTCCGAAACCTTGGAAGGGCAGGCCTGCCAGCCTGACCCACCAGAACACGTAATATTTCTGATCTGCCCCCGCCCCCTGGGCCCCCACTGGGGCCCAGGGAGCAGGGCGATTCCGAACTATTGTCCCAATGACCCACCGAATTTGGTCAGGTGCTTGACATGTCACGGACGATACGTCAGCCCGGGAACATATGTTCACTACCGTGGCCTCCGGCGGCTGGGGGCTTCGCCCCCCAGACCTCCTGAAAGGCGATCTGCTGGCTCCTGGGTAGGGGGACCGAACACTGACCCCATGCAGTGATACGTGATACGTATCTGATACGCGATACGTATCACGTATCACGCCAACTTAGCCCTAGGGGGGGGGGGGGGGAGGGTATATTCCCCGGGAAAAACCACCCTCCTTCGAGCTTCGAGCAAACACCCCTTCTCCCCCCCCCCTCCCACAACCTATTAAAATGTTGTTACAGGTCGTTCTCGCGATCAACGAATTCCCGCCTTTTCCTTATTCAAACCCCTTCCTGATTTCCAGACACACAGTTTCAGAAGGGCAGAACCACAAAAAGCCACGGGAGCGTGACCTGTGCGACGTGGTTTCACCTGACAGGGGGTGGGTGGGGAGGTCAGGGTCAGCCACCCGCCCCCACTCCAGGCCACATCGCCAGTATACCTCCTTGATTTCTTCTTTGGTGTTCTGTCATCCCCCCACCCCCCCCACGCTGCGCTGCTTTAACAAGCGAGAGCTCCGGATCCCGGAAGCCCCCGATCCGATGGCCCTCACTCTGCACGCCTGCACATCCTCTCCCCCCCTAGCCCCACTCCCCCCCCCCCTCCTCGGCGCGCAAACTGCCTCCATAAAAGGAGCCACCCTGCTGCAAGCCCCGACGGGGGGAAGTTCTGAGTGAAGCCAACGCAACGGGGCTGCCCTCCCACACCTCATCCCACACCCCACGCCTTGCCTGCCTGGCCTGTCTCCTGCCGCCAGCCATCCAGCCACACCGCCACAACACCCGCAGGAGCAGAGCGGTGGTGGGGTCGCTGCGGCTTGCCCACGCCCCCCACACTCTCGCCCCCACTCCGCACCCGTCGCCGTGCGGCGTGCGGTGCGGCGCGCCCTCGCCGCCCCCCCTGCTTGGGCCCAGCGGCGCGGGTGGTGCGGCAGGGTTGCCGATACGCCTGCCATGCCACAGCCCCAGAAGGAGCTGCTGCTGGTGTATGTCTACCTCCCGGAGCTGACGACCTACCGTCTGGATGAGCTGCACGCATGTGCGGCTGTGTGCGGCACGGAGGTAGAGGTGACTAATGAAAACATCGGTGCCGAAGGCTGCTTCGTGCTCGCTCGCTTTGAAAGCGATGCCAAGGCAAAGGAGGTGATCAGCCGAATGGTTCTGGTGAAGGGTGTCTTCGAGCTGTGGGGAGAGGGGAGTACCTACGAGCTGTTGGTGCAGAATGTGCAGCAGTTTGACCCTTCCATCCGCAGCAGGTATAAGGGGAGCAGCTTCAAGTTTGTCTTCGAGGCGTTTGGCGCGAAGCTGTCCTTTGGGGAGAAGGTGGAGCGGTTTAACAAGTTCTCCGACGTGGGGCTGGATGGCCCGGTGGAGATGCAGAACCCTGACGAGCACTTCTGGATCATCGAGGACAGGGGCATCCCAACCACCAACAAGAAGAGCCACAACGGGATGACGAACGTGCTGTTTGCGCGGCAGGTGGGGATCGGGAGCAGGAAGACGCTCGACACACACTCGCTGAAGACGCGCCGTTACATCGGCACGACTACCATGGTGCCAGAGCTGTGCATGCTGATGTCGAACCTTGCGGGTGTGCAGAAGGGCTCCATCGTGTGGGACCCCTTCTGCGGGACAGGCAGCACTCTCGTCAGCGCGTCGCACTACGGTGCGACCTGCTTCGGATCTGACCTTGACGGGCGTGCCCTCGGCAACAAAGGTATGCTCCCACACTGCCAATACGGCTGGAACCCAGTGTACTTCGCTCCTGCGGCCGCCTCGCACTCACATGTTCTTCGCATCTGAGAGTTTGGTCCTCGTAGTCCCCACGGCTGACCCCGCAATTCAGCCGATGTGCGTCCCACAGAGACAGCTTGATTGGGAAACTTCCCTTCAGGTTATTGTCTGACGCGCCCTTCAGCACAGCAGAGAGAGGCGGGGGTTGCCGGTTCGTGGCATCTGGCCGTTCACCAGAACACCAGAATGCTCTTCTCCTTCTTGAGAAGCTTGATTCGTCCTGGGGGGGGGGGGGGGGGGCGGCATGTTACAGAAGGAGGGAATCTCATGCGAGGCAAAAGCAAATGCTAGCTGGTCCCGAAGCCACATATCCGGCAAGGCCGCTTGTCCTTCCGCGGGCGACCCGTCTTCTCTTCTCCCCAGTTCTCCCCCGTCCCCGTATGTAGATACTATGTAGATACAATGTAGCCTGATGATGCAGTCAGACGACGCGTCGCAGTGCTGGTCGTCAATACCCCACACCCTCCCCGAGAGTAGAAAACTGAGTCACGCCCCACGAGGCCACAATACATCCCGATAGAGTCTTACTGATCACCGAGTTTTACACAACCCCCCTGCCCATCGGTGCACGCCAACCTTCATGCCGCCCCACCTTTCTGCAGAGCACGGCATCCAGAGCAACTGTCAGCAGTATGGCTTCATCCCGATGGAGCTGATGCGGCTTGACATGTCGCAGGCGTGCTGGCGTGCGGACCTGTCAGAGGTGTTCGATGCAATCATCTCCGACCCGCCGTACGGGAGGCGGGAGAGCCGGAAGCGCATTGACGAGCAGCGGCAGGAGAAGCTCGACGAATTTGTCGAGGCGCTCAGCCCGCAGGCAAAGAAGCAGCGCATCGACGAGCTTGCGGAGAGGTACATCCCGCCCCCGAAGCGGGATTACAACATGAAGGACCTGCTGACAGACATGGTGGACAAGGCTGCGCGGGTATGCCTGTTCTGCTATCACAGAACTCCCACCTCTCCTCCGAGATACATCAAAGGTTGATACTGTTGTATCGTCCATCCACCTCCCATATCGTGCGATGTGTGGTTCTGTTATCCGAATCAGTGTGTGTGTGTGTGGGGGGGGGGGGTGGGAGCGGTTGTTTCCAGTTGGGTTCCCCGTTACCCCCTTTCCCAGTTGCCTCCCTTGGCAGGGATGCGGGTGGAAAGGCATTTGCCCTTGCTCACTTCATCATCTCCACTCTACAGCTGCTTCGGATTGGCGGGAAGCTTGTGTATTGGCATCCGACTACCGCGCAGTATACCCAGGATGAGCTGGCGACACACCCCTGCATGAAGCTGCTTGCAGACAAGGGGCAGTCGATTACCATCAAGCTGAAGCGGCGGCTTGTGGTGATGGAGAAGACAGCGGCATGGACCCCGGATATGAAGGTGTGCAGCCCGAAGGCGGAGGATGCAGAGGACGACTTCCACTACGACATGGAGACGAAGGACTGCGAGGAGTACGTGCAGTACCGCAAAAAGCGTGACCAGAAGAAGGCGGCGTGCAGGCAGTTCAGGGAGGAAAACAGCATCGACAAGCCGCCTCGTCTCAGCAGGTCGGAGCGGCGCCAGAAGCAGGCGGAACAGGTGTGCCCCAGCCAGGGGTTTCTGGGATTGCCACTGTTTTTTTGGGGGGAATTTGTTTGCTGTTGTAGTTGATGTCACACCAGATGCAGTGACCCAGGCAGCCCATCCCTGAGCTGTTGGACTTGCTGAGTAAGATCCGTGCTGCCTGTGTTGGCACGATGCCCTTGCAATCCACTCAACACGTGATGGGGTAAGGTGATGGGTACGGAATTTTGCATTCTTGTCGGCAGCCTGACTGTGCATGATGACTATTGTTCATGTGTTTCAAGACCTGATCCGCATCGCGGGTATGAAGCTGACTATCGGGAACTGGCTGACACAGTGCCTCGGGATCTGGACCAGGCTGGTGTTATTTATGCACCACATTATCAGAACTGCTGCTTGGATGATGACCACTGTTCATGTGTTTCAAGACCTGATCCGCATCGCGGGCATGAAGCTGACTATCGGGAACTGGCTGACAGGCGCTCCGGCCCACCCGCTGCACATGACACCAGGCATACCTTGCCTCAACCAACCTCACCGGGCTGCATTCACCCCCCTTTCCCCTACCACATCATACCACACCACACCGCACTCCCACAGATTGCCAAAAAGAAGCAGCGCCGTGAGGAATCACATGCCGCAAGCAAGGAGACCAGTCTCTACCTCACCAAGATCGACCGTGTCAAGCGTGGGAAGATGACAGTCCAGGAGGCTTTTGGTGACGACGTGCCGCTCCAGGCGATGCAGGATTTGGGCATGGCACCGGCACCCGAGGCAGCAGCAGGGGCTGACACGCCCATGTCATAGCTGCGGGTTTTGCCAACGCCTCCCACACACCCACCCCTCGAACCCCGCAAGGTGTGCTGCCGCGCCCAGCCCCACAAGCCCCACAGCGTGTGCGGCCTGTGTTCCTAGCCCCCCACCCCCCAGCCAAGCCCAGGCCTGGTGTTACCTAGCCCAGCTCACCGCACAGCAGCTTGCTTGACAGGCCTATCCTGGAAGCAACTGGCCTGCCCGCCTGAATAGGCGCACGGTGTTTGCTTTCTGCGTGTTGCGTTTTCTGTACACCTCTTCCGTGATCAGTGTTGGAGGGGGGTGGGGAGGGGAGGGGAGGGGGAGGGAGTGAAACACACACATTATCAGTTTTTTTGAGGAACGGCCGCCAAAAGCCCTGCCCAACCTTCTCCCCCGCTTCCCCCGCCCCCCCGTCCTGCCAAAGCCTAGCCCCTGAGTGTTTCTCCTCCGGCGGGGAGGGCGTGTGGGGATTGCGAGGGAGGGTTCTGGAGGTGTGTGGGCTACCACAGCTTTTTTTTCTCCGGTTGTCGGCTGCTATTTTCTTTGTTTGGCTGGGAGAGCTTGCCCTCCCCCCGCTCCTCCTCCCATTCCCATCCCCCTTTTTGCGGCCTTGCTGAATGCCAGCCCCGCTTCGTTGAAAGTTGAAAATTCAGTTCTCAGCCACAGTGCCTCAGTGCCTGACACGCTCATCACCACCACACACCCCCACCCCCCACCCAAGGCAATCCCCCTGCCCCCCTCCCCACCCCCCTCTGCTGTTGGATGTGTCACGCCCTGCGTCGGTGGCTTTCAGTCAGGGAAGCGGCTGTCGGAGAGGCACGGAAGCAAAAAATGCCCCTTTTTTTTGCAGCGCTTTTCTTGAGCGCCTGAGCAGCACACCCCATCCCCCCCCACACCAATGGCGCGCACCCTCTCTGGGGATGTGGGCTCCGGCGGGTCCCTCTGGGCTGACAGCTGTGCCGCACCGCTCCCCCAGCAGCAGCAGCAGCACCGCAGCAGCAGCGACGCCTCCCGGAGGGGCAGCCGGGAGATCCGGCGTGTCAGCAGCGTCACCACTCTGTTCCACGCCCCCGCCAAACCGGCGCCCTCTGTGGGGCCCCCGCTGCACGGCCCCCTGGATGACGCGCTGCGGGGGAAGCCCCGCCTGCACCGCCTCCTCTCTGACGAGCCTTCGCTCCGATCCCGCCTGCAGCGTGCCTTTCTCGTGACCTGCTCGCATGGCATTATGATGGAGGCTTTGGAGTTCAGCCGCCTCCAGTATGACCACCTCCTAGAGGCCGCTGGGTTCCTCGATGCGCGCTCCTGGTCCTCCCTGTATCTCGGCATGGTGTGGAACATGACACACAACAAAGACACCGGCAGGCTGGGCTTTGCAGGGTTTGTCGAGCTCCTCCTCCTCCTCGCCTGCCGCAGGCTCCCCCAGGGGGCAAAGACGGCAGACCTCGCCGCCGCACCGCTGCGGGGGAAGTTCTCCGACGACTCCGCCGGGGGTGCAACACACCCCGGCACACGCGTCCTCCAGGCCCACCCAGACCCCCACGCCGCGGGGTGGGGCGAAGCCCTGGTGACGGTGTCTGGTGTAGGAGCGGAGGGAGTGTCGCTGTCGCTGCCACCGCAGCAACCGGCGCGCCGCCCCAGCGACTCCACAGTGGCCCGGCGCCCCTCCTCCGCTCGGGGCCCTGCGGGTGCGGATCTCGGCGCGGGAGCACCCGAGGTGCGGCAGCTGCACGCCATATGGGAGACACACCTCTCGCAGTATACATCAAACGGGTTGGCCCCGGTTCACACCGTGAGCAGCTCGGAGGTCAACCCACTGAAGAACGGCTGGCCAGCCAGGTCGAACCTCATTGCCTGCACTGCAGTGAAGGAGGCGCTCCCCCTCCTGAAGAAGATTTTCAGTGTTTACACCGGGGACGCTCAGGCCATGGATGGGTTCATCTGGGGGCAGTTCTGCCAGGAGTGTGGTTTGGAGGATCTCCTGGAGGAAGAAGAGATAATTCGGGTCTTCCAGGCTGCCCAGTCCGCCCCCAGCACCATCCTCATCGAAGGGTTTATCGACTGCGTCTCGCTTGCTGCCTTGCAGGCCTACTCCAAGGTGAAAAACGGGGCACTCCATTATATCACACCCCAGGCGAAGGTTGTGAAATTCCTCACGCAGACCGCGGGGTTGGTTGGCATGCCGTTTGACCCACACCTCCCGGAGTATGAGGCAGCGGGGGTTTCGAAAGCACCGGAGCTGGAGCCCCTCCCTCTCCGCGTCGCCCCGGGGGCTGGCAGGGTGGAGGTGACGCCCACCATCGCCATCACAGGGGTGCGCTTCCTCTGCGAGGCGAAGAAGAGCGCCTCCTGGTGCCGCAGCAGCCGGGGGAAGAGCAGTATCCGCAATCTCTTTAAGAAGAGCAGGCGCATGTCGGAGGTAGCCAGCGCTGTCTTCTCCATGAGTTCGCGGCAGGACTCCGCGTCGCACCTCCTGGGCATCTCAAGCAGGGTCCACAAAGACCAGGTGCAGAAGCGCCGCGCCTCTGAGGCAGCTGCCCTGCAGAACGGGCCGCGCGACCACCTCTTCGTCCGGTTCACATACCCCGATGGGACGGAGCGGGTTGCGCAGGCGGAAGCGCAGTCCTCCAACTGCGTTGCGGTGGAGGTACCCCTCTTGGAGAGCCTCGACGACATGCGGCTCTGCGTCTCCGCCTTCCTGGAGAAGGGCGGTGGTGGTGGCGCGGGGGCTCCCCCGGGAGTCGGAGCCACGCTGGATGCGCCCAACATCAGGTCGAGGTTCCGCTCCAACAGCTTCTGCGCTGCGGCGTTTGAGGCAGTGGGCGAAGGGGCTGACGCGACATCCCCAGGGTCAACATCCCTCGGTGCGGACCCCCCGGGGCGCCGCGCATCTCGCGGTGCCAGCGGGGGGTCGCTCGCCTCCCTCACAGTGCGTGCCGTGTGGGTGGAGGCCTGCAGCATCGAGGTGTCGCACGACGGGCGTGGCTTCTCCCAGGGCTCCTGCCTCTTCTATTCCTACCACGACAGGCCGGAGGAGGTGGTCGTCCCGCCGGATCTGGTGGGGGCCCTGCTCCGGACATTCGACAAATTCAAAAGCCGCAGCGGCGTGACGGAGGGGTTCCTCACGCGGAGGGGGTGGCGTGACTTCTGCAGGTCCTACCGTGCGGCGCCGCCGCGGCAGTTTGGCATGGAGGGCATCCCCATCCCACACGGGAGGTCTGCCTTCTCTGCGGTTTCCGTCGCTGCGGAGGATTTGGAGGCTACCTCGCAGACCGCAGTGGAGCTGGGTGCTGACGGCGTGTCGCATCTCGCCACCGATGGGGCACGGCATGACCTCGGGGATGGGTTCCAAAGCAGCGACGACGAGGATGTCGCGCCCTGCCCCACGCGGAGGTGCTGTACCCGATCCGGGTTTGTCCTGCTGGTTGTATGGGCTCTCCTCGGGAGGCGGCACCCCCTGCTGCAGGGCTTCACCCAGGCGCTGCGGGCGATGCTGGCGACGCCGCAGACCCGGCGCACCGTGCTCTCTAAGCTCCGCGAAATAGAGAGGGAACAGGGGTTATACGGAGGCCTCGTCCTCCACGACGCCACCCTGTTCCGCTGCCCGCAGGGCCACACCCTCACCCTCGCAAGCGCCTTCGGTGGCCCCGGCGGCAGCAAAACCACATCGGGGGCTGCCGCACCACGCCCCATCTGCGCCCAGTGTAAAAAGCAGGCCCCCCTGGGGACCCCGGTGCATGTCTGCGGGCAGCCCGCCTGTGGGGGGTGGTGTATGTGTTTGCAGTGCTATACGCGGTGCTGCGGCATCCCCTCCCATAAGATAGCCGAGCTGTCGTCTGGCCTCCTCTTCCGCGGGATATCCTCGAAGGATATGGGGGGTGGGGCCGCGGTGTATAGCGCGGGGGGGAAGCGGGTCGTGCGGCTGCATGGGAAGCCCTTCCGCACCGCCGCGCTGGCGCCGTTCCCCGCGCAGGCGCCGCAGAGCGAGATAGACAGCTTTGTCGAAGGGTTTGGTGTGGCGAGGTCATTCCTGGCGCCGCACAGCGCGGAGGCAGAGGTGGTTCCCCTCTTCCTGCAGTGGCCTGACACCCCCTCTGGCCATGCCGCCGCGCAGGAATGTGTCACGTCTCTCGAAGGTGGTGTGGACTTCCTCGGCATGCGTGTCTACGCCATCCCCACCCCTGCAGCAGAGCTCGTCCTGGGTAAGCCTCTAGGGGGGCCTCGTGTTGGGGCATGTGGTGGTGGTGGTGGTGGTGGAGGAAAGCAGCCCCGCCCGCCTTCCGGCGGTGCGGCGGTTGTGGTGGAATCCCCGGAGCCGCCAGCGGGGCAGCAGACGCTCTCCTGGGGTGGCGGCAGAGGCGGCGTGGTGGGGTGGCCAGTGGGTGGTGGGGGCGATGGAGGTGGTGGTGGTGGTGGCCCGCGCCCCCCCTTTGGAAAGGGCGTGTCGTTCTCGAGGGGCATGCGCGGGGGCCTGCAGCATGACCCCGAGAACTGGCTGTCGGACCCGGTTGTGTTTGCCTCGCCGTGACCCGAGGGAGGGAGGGGCGGGCCCAGCCGCCGCCACCGTGGTTGATATTTTGAATGTCGATTCTTTTGCGTTGCGATTTTGTTAACCGAGGGGTCTTTCCCCCGCCCTCGCCGTTCTAACAAAGATGGGTTATCGCCAACATACAACACACCGCCCTCGGAAGACCAAACGCACGGTGTGCCTCGCTGCTCGCTGCCTGTTAGTATCCCCTCAACAGGGGCTCACAGGCTTTTTCACGATTTTGCTACGGTCAACCCGAACATCACACCCAGAAGGCACCCCGTTCCGAAGGGAAGGGTGACCCACGGGTGAGACGGGTGCAATCGCGTTGCCCCAGCTCAGATATTCTCCTCTCTCTCCCCCCACCCCACCCCACCCCAAAACCCCGAGAGATTCACTCTCTGCATGTTGCTTTGAGAGGCCACGCAGACACGCACAGCGCCACTCCCGCAAGCTCCACACGTTGCCAGCCCAGCCATGCCAACAGGAGGGGAGGGGATGTCGTCATTACAGGGTGACGCGGATGCAGACATCGAGTATGTCTTTAAGGTGCTGCTCCTTGGGGAGAGCGGTGTGGGGAAGACACATCTGGCCGCCCGGTTTGTCGAGGGGAGGGTAGGCAGCAACTCCGAGCCGACAATCGGGGTGGAGTTTGCGAGCAAGGTGATACCCCGCGACGACGGGGATCTGGTCCGCCTGCAGATCTGGGATACCGCGGGCAGCCGGCGGTTCCAACACCACAACCTCGGGGAGGTGTACCGCCACGCGGTCTGCGCATTCCTGGTTTACGACAAGACTGCGCGGGAGTCATTCGATGCGCTGCAGAACTGGATTGACAGCCTCCACGCCACCTCCAAGCTCGACACCTCCAGCATGGTTGTCGTCGTCTGCGGCAACAAATGCGACCTCCCGGACCCCGTCGTCTCCACAGAGGACGGGATGTCCTTCGCCAAGGAGCACGGCTTCCTCTTCGCCGAGACCTCCGCCGGCAAAAACATCGGCGTCTCCGCCCTCTTCGAGCTCGCCTGCGACGCGCTCGTCGACATCGCACGGGAGGACACAGCCAACCCCCTCACCCCCTCGCCCTGCCCCGCCTCCTCCGAACCGGACACCCCAACCACGCCCGGCGGGCAGGGCGGGCTGAGCAGCGACACCCGCCCCGGCACCCGGCATGCCGACCCCTCCGAGGGGGTGGCTGGGGACGTGCCGAAGCCCGCCAGCAGAGATGCCGGCAGGGCAGGGGAGGCGAGGGGATCGTCACCTGGGGTGAGGGATCCAGAAGCGGCGAACGGGAGGGGGTCCAGTTTGCCGGTGGATCGGGGAGAGGGCGCGAAGAAGTCTCCGTCGCAGCAGGGGACGCATGTCACGCTCGGGGCGTCGGCCGCCGATGACACGGCTGGAAACCACCCCTCTTCCCCCGCGAGTTCCGACGGCGACCGGGGTAGCGTGGCGACCTTCGACGAAACCCCCCAGGCCCCCCCTCCAGAGGAGGATCAAATCCCCTTCCCGATGCCGATGGAGCAGCTCAAGTCCTCTGTCGATTTCAAGCCTGTGCCGCCCGAAGAGCGCCCGACAGAAGAAGTCCCGGACATCCGCGACAGGCCTGGGAAGAAGAAGGGCGATAAAAAGGACGGCGGCTGCCAGTGCTGTGTCCTCCAGTAGGGTCGGGAAGGTTTGGGTGTAGAGTGTGGATGGGCGGCGTGTGTGTTTCAAATCACTATTTATATGTGTTGTGTGCGGTTTGAACTGATGATTGGGTTCCATCAAAGCCTGGCAGGGGGTGGGGGTGGGTGGGAGGGTGATTATTTCTCGAGGAGTTGGGGCGGCCAACCGGTAACGCGGGGGAGGGGGGGAGGGGCTGGTGGTATCGCCCACCTTACGGACATATTGTCGCCATAGAACCTTTCGGGCATCTTAGAAAGCAGTACTCACCTCTCCCGCACCTCACTCTCTCAGTGGTTGCTATGCACGACATCTGCCCACCACGTCCAGCGCTGCAGCGCAGTCTGTCAAACTTAGATGAAAGAAGAATTGCCCCACCCCCCATAAGAGAGGTCTTCGTGAATGAGGAAAACTTCTGCAAAAAAAAACAAATTCTGGTGCCCCTGAAAGGGCCGATTTACGTAGTTTTTACGTAGTTCTTACGTAGTTCATTAGTGGGGAGGACCCTCTTTTTTTTTCACCTATTTTCCTTTTCCCAGGTTCCCCATGGGCCGGGCCTGTTGTGAAGAGAAGGGATCATCTCCTCATCGGGTGGTCTGCGGGAGTTTTGATTATGGTTTGCCCGGATTTGGCGGCGCAAACAACAGCATTATCTTCAGATTAAGTTCAGATCTCTTTCCGATCTTCCTCCCCCGGTCGCTGGTCTGTCGGTATCTCGTTTTGTCCGCCTTTATTTTTTGTCGAACACGTTTGCAACACCCAGCCACACGCAGCACTCGCCTCCCCCCCGCCGCTCCTCTTCTCAACACTTCACTCCTCTCTGCCCCTTCCCCAAAGAAATTTGAGCGAAAAGGGGCCCTTGCTACCTGGTGTGACTGAGTGAGGACAAGTGAGCCACGGCCCACTTCCTCTCACTGACTGACGAGTTGTGACTGGGTAGCGAGTTCCCCCAAAGAGTTACCAACTCTCAGCACCCCTCGTCCTCCAAACAAGACACCGCCATCGCCACCCCCACTTCCCCAACTGAATCCGACACAGCAATGCGTGCCATGCGTGCCTGCGACACAACCAAAGCCTCCTGCCCCACCCCCCTTTCTTCTGACTCTTTCTGCTGTTCATTCACTGTTCATTTCAGGATCTTCCAGATTTCAGCGGCGGTGCCCCCGGCTTTCCCCTCTAGCCCCCCCTCCCTACATCTGCTTTTGTCTTCCTGTGCCGACACCGGATACATTGCATAGGAACAACCGAATGGCGCTGGGCAGGACGGCACCCCCCGCACCCCCCACACCCCACACCATCTTTTGCCTAAATGCAGCTCTGGTGATCTGCGTGGCATGGCAGGCAACTGCCACACATATTCAAAGCCTTCCCCATAGCCCCTGCTGCCTGCCCCGCACACCACTCCACCTCTGCTCGCACAACACAGGCGCCATGGAGGTCTATCTAGTCGACACCTGCTGCGGCGGGCAGCATGCGGTGCGCGTCGGGCAGAGCGACACGGTGGCAGACCTCAAGGCAGCGGCCTATGCCGATGTGTTCGGCTCCCCCCCCGATGCAGTTGCTGGGGACGTGGAGCTGTCAGTTGACGGGCAGGTGCTCGGCGGAGGTGCGGATGTCCCGCTGTGTGGCGTTGCAGGTGTGTCGCAGGGGTGCAGCATTGAGGTGGTGCTGTCGGGTGAGCGCTTCATCGATGCGCTGTGGAGTCACACGGTTGTGCCGAAGGATGTGCCTGGTTGGGCACGCCGTCTGCGCGGCGTGGCGCTTGCTGCGGTGCAGTGCTCAGGGAGGGCGTTTGCTCACGTGGACGCCTCGTTTCGCAGCGACCAAGGCGTCGTCCTCGCGGCCATGTGCAGGAACCCGTACGCACTCCCTTTCAAGCACGCCTCTGAAGATCTCCGAGGGGACGGGGATGTCATGGCAGCAGCAGTTCTGATGCACCACTTTGCGATGGAGTACGCATCGGCTTCACTTCGCAGCAACAAGGCGTTCGTACTCGGTGTGGTGCACTGCGACGGGATGAAGCACGTTGACGAGTCGCTGCGTGGTGACAGGGATGTGGCGCTGGCTGCCGTGCGGGCATCCGGGGATTACTTCCAACACGCATCTGTCGAGCTCCGCCGAGACCAGGAGTTTCAGCGTGAGGCGGTGCTGTGGCGTGGCGGGGTGCTGCAATATGTGGATGAGTCTCTGTGCTGTGATCGCGACCTTGTGCTGGCTGCACTGGAGACCAGTCCAAGATCGCTCAAATTCGCGCACCCTTCCCTGCAGGCTGACAGGGAGGTGGTTCTCGCTGCAATGCACAGCAGAGGGCTCGCTCGTTGGGGCGCGCTGTCCTGTGCAGCCCCCTCCCTGAAGGGGGACGAGGAGGTCGTGCTGGCGGGTGTGCGGCATGAGTCCCTTGTGCTCCAAGAGGCCGACCCCTCCCTGCTTGACAGGATGGACTTCGTCCTGCAATGTGTCAAGCTGCAGGGGTGCGCATTGGAGTTCGCCCACCCCTCCGTGCGTGCCAACAGGGAGGTGCAGCTTGCTGCGGTGGCCCAGGACCCGATGGCTTTGGAGTTTGCCGACTCTTCCATCTGCAGTGACAGGTCCGTGATCCTTGCAGCCGTGCAGAAGGACGGCACTGCGCTGCAGTATGCTTCAGACGACCTCACAAGCGACAGGGATATCGTCCTTGCCGCTGTGCAGTCTTCAGAGCGTGCGCTCGACTTCGGTGGAGATGATCTCCTGGCAGACGAAGAAGTAATGCTCGCAGCCGTGCATACCACCGGGTCAGCCCTTCAGTTTGCCTCCCCGGCCCTCGTCAGGGACAAGGCCTTCATGATGGCTGCCGTGCGCAAGGCCGGGTGTGCCCTGCACTACGCCGGTGCCGCATTGCGCCGCAACAGGGACCTGCAGTTGGCGGCTGTCTCGCAGGACGGCAGGGCCTTGCAGTACGCCGATCCTTCCCTGCGCAGCGACAGATCAGTGATTCTTGCAGCCACTCGGGCACACGGCGATGCACTAAAATTTGCCGACCCCGTGTTCCGGCGTGATGAAGAGGTGGTGCTCGCCGCGGTGAAGAGTTGCGGCACTTCGTTGCGCTTCGCACACGAGACGCTGCGCAACTCGCGCCCTGTGGTGCTTGCAGCTGTGTGCCAGGAGGGGCGTGCTCTGCAGTATGCACCCACAGCGCTGTGCTGCGACAAGGAGGTGGTGCTGGCGGCAGTTCGGACCGACCCGGATGCCATTGTCCATGCATCTTCCACGCTTCGGCGCGACAGCGACATTGTCGCCGAGCTCTGCCTGAGAAGGAATGACACCACAAGGCGCCGTCGTCTCTGACGCTGCACCCTGAGGCCCAGCTTGTGCAATCAGCCTTCGCCTGCCTGGGCGGTGTGGGCAAAATCAGCGCACCAGTTTCAACCGTTCCCGATGTGTGTCTTGTTATCATGCCGCTATATCATACTCCACCCCGGTGTAGGTAGGTGCAGAGGGGGTGCCCTTACAGATCCCTGCAGGGCTCACAGGATGTGTCTGCCGTCCCCTCCCTGCTCTCTCCCACCCACCCACCCACCCACCCCGCCCTATTGTTGTCTGCGATTGGTGATGCTGCCACAGGCCACGCCAACCACCGCACATGCACCACATGCACACCAGATCTTCAAACCCCTGCATAAACAAGCAAACCATGCGGCCTGCCGGAGCGGGGTTGGCTTTGGCCGTGGTGCTGCTGTTGCAGGCAGAGCAAGCTGCTGGGCTTGGGCGGACTCTGAGCGATTGCCAGGAGGTTGCGGCTGCGTTTAGGAACACGTGCGATGTGACGCTGGGGCCTGTGGCAAGCGTTGCCGGCCATGGCGGGGATGCGGTGACGTGCACTGGCAACGGGGCGTGTGCCGGAGTGACGAATGCCGACGGGTCGTGCACATGGCAGCGGAAGCTGTGTGTGACGTGCGCAGAGGTCGGGGGCGTGGTGCGGATACGTGTGCAGAGCAACGGGCTTCCTGAGTCGTGTTACTCGTCCCCCGTGCAGCCTGTGGACCAGGACAACGACTTCGAGGTGGACTTCAACCCGCCTGCTGTGCAGCGCGTGACGCCGCAGACGCAGGAGGAGGTCAACGCTCAGGTGTGCAACATCCGGGCGCACTCGCAGGTGCCCGCAGACAGCCACTTCGTTCTGCACGGGAGGTCGAACCTGCGTGTGGTTGCCGGGCTGGCGCTGGACGGTGTTGCATACATGAACCAGATGAGCGCGCTGGGGGTGGATCCCTTCTACCCCAGCGTGTATGGGGACGTGACGGACCCTGCCGCAGCGGTGGAGAAGGTGGACATGTGCCTTGGGCATCCGCAGGGGGCAGGCATCTACCACTACCACACCCCGTCGCCCTGTGTGGCTGCCCCTGGGTCACAGCCTGTGGCGCCTTGCAACGCGCGGAACGGATGCCGCGACTTCGCAGCGCAGTCGGTGTCGACGTACCCGCGGGAGCTGATGGTCGGGATTGCGAAGGACGGGCACGTGATCTACGGGCCGTACCTGGCGAACGGGGAGGAGGCGGCACAGGCGGGTCTGGATGTGTGCAACGGTGCGGTCGGGCTGGCAGAGTGCGACGACACATACGCCTACTTTGCGACGAAGACCTTCCCCTACCTCGTCGGGTGCTTCGGCGCTGGGGGCCGCCCCGCCTTCACCCCCCAGTGCACCACGAACGGCCCCAGCGCCTACACACAGCCGCAGACCGCCTGCTCCGCGACACGTGCGCCTGCCGTGCCCGCCACGCCCAGCCCGCCCACCCCGCTGCCCGCAACGCCCCTCCCGCCCCCGCCTCCGACGACATCTGTGCCAACCACTGCCGCACCTGCCACGTCTGAGCCCGAGACCATGCCGGAGCCTGCGGCAGGGACATGCCACCGCAGCATGCACTTCGGGTTCGACCACAGCAGGGACGCCAGGGGGTGGCACGTGATGCTCAGCAGGCGGCATGTGTTCCAGGGGGCAGGGGCGCTGCAGTTCCTGAAGACGCATGCGGTTTCAAAGTTCAGCATGGGCTACGGGATGCAGCCTGCCGTCTTCTCTGTGCGGGCGAGCGTGTACTCGGCCAACGCCCAGCTGGCAATCGAGTTGAAGTCGCGCAGCGGGGCGCTGGTGTACCTGACATATGCGGCGCATGCACGCCTGTTTCACGTTACGAGCACGGGCGGGGACGAGTGGGGGGAGTGGCTGTCGACTGCAGCGCACAGCGTGCAGAGCAGGAAGTGGCAGCACGTGTCAGTGGCGTTCGACTGGCAGCAGCGCAGCTTCCGTGTGGCGCTGGACGGGATCTCTGCTGGGGGGTGGCAGGCACTGCCGGAGGGCATGCGTGATGTGCGCGAGGTGCGCCTGCATGCGGTGATGTCCGCCCCGGTTTTCGTGGACGAGATGCGGGTCCTGTGTAACGCACCTGCCACCGCCGCACCCACGCCGGCGCCCACGCAGGCGCCGCCCAACTTGATGATCTTCATGCCAGACGACTTCGCTTTTGTGTGGGAGGAGGCACCGCCCGGCACACGTTCCGAGCTGCCTGCGGCACTGCCACACATGGCGCGCGTGCGGGAGGAGGGGGCCGTATTCCAGCGCGCCTACACAACAGCACCGAAGTGCGCACCCTCGCGTTTCAGCCTGCTGACGGGGCGGTACGCAAGCCGCAGCAGCTTTGCACGCACATTGGCACAGCGGCGCAACAGCGACAACGCGACCTGGGACGGGCGCGTGCACGTTGAGGTTCCCACCACAAAGATCACAGAGGCCGATACACAGGAGAACCTGCAGACAGCCCTCGCACGCCGCGGGTACGAGACGATCCACTCGGGCAAGTGGCACCTGTTCCCCACCAACGGCGACGAGGAGTACCTGGCCAACTACTCGAAGCTGACGCAGGACGTCGCAGCCACAGGCTTCACGACAGTCGCATCCGCTTACGTCTCCAACATGCGCCGCAACGGAGCAGACGGGACGGGGCACACTTGGTCGCACAACCCGAGTGGCTCGTCAACACCTCGCTGGCTGCAGTGTCTGCTGCTGTCAACGCGGGGAAGCCGTTCTTCCTGCACATGACGCCCACAGGGCCGCACAACCCCAGGACACAGCCGGCGATGTTCGACTTCGACCCCCGCGCCACCCCTGCCGGCATGCTGCCCGACACGCCCGCCACGACGATGCCCGCACGCGCAGACGTGTGGCAGGCGGCAGGCGAGCTGGGCACCCCAGAGGAGCAGGACCTGGTGGCAGGCCACATGTGGGTGGACGCCGCTCTCGGTGCGGTGCTGGAAGGGCTGGAGGCGCTCGATGTGCTGGACAACACAGTCATCGTGCTCTGCATGGACCACGGGGTTGCAGGCAAGTCCACTGTCGCGGAGGCGGGCACACGCATCATGCAGGCCGTGCGCTACCCAGCGGAGGTGCAGGCGGGCGCACGCATCCCGTCTGTGGTGGTCAACGCCGACACGACGGCAGCGCTGCTGGACTACGCAGGGGCCGACGCCGGGTACACCCTGGACGGCGAGTCGTGGCGTGCGGAGGCAGCAGGTGGCGTGCGTGCCTCCACACTGCCGAAGGCGATGGAGATGATGACGGACCGTGCCCTCATCGTGTGGCCCTACAAGATTGTGGTGCCCGAGGGGTCTGCCGGCACTCCAGCCCTGTACGACCTGTCAGGTGACGGAGAGGATGTGGACCTTGCGGGGGAGGATGCGCATGCATCAGACCTGCTGCGTATGCTGGAGCTGCTGCAGTGCCACGACGCGTCGACGTCCGCGCGTCCCGGTGCGGGTGGGAACTGCTCGCTTCCACATGTGCCCAACCCGCTGTACGCCCCGACAGCGTGAGCCCATCCGCATATACGCCGTGCCCCCCTCCCGAGTGTAGGCAGGGGTTGCGGGGAGGGGGCGGGGAATGTGCGAAGGGAAGGGTGCTGATTCATTTCACCCCACCCTTCTTCTTGTTGTTTTTCCCCCCAAACGAGTTTGTTTGTCACAGCGAACAGAGCCAGCGTACAGCGAGCGCCCAGATCGCGACCGCAGCAGCGCGTGCCTGATACAGCAGCACAAAACCACAAACAAGCAAATCCTGGACTCTTTTGTCAAAAGAAAACAATATTCAACCGCTTGTATTTCTTCCACTCTTGATTGCAGCTTTCTTGTATATGATTCTTTGCTCGCTGTCCAGCGTTTCCTCCAAAGAATACACACCACACCCCCTATCTATCTCTATCTCTCAACACTCCCGGTTGCTGCCCCGCTTGGTTGGCAGCCCCCTCGCCCAGCGGGGCACATCCGGGCGACACCTGGCTGTGGTGGGATACACTGTGGGATGCCCGTCATGGGCTGCCTGTTGTGATCACCGCCTGGACAATGATTCATCCCTGTGCCGTGTGTGCCAGAAGGCAGACTCCATGTCGCGCAGGCAGGGCGCAGGGACAGCTTCCGTGTCGTGGCTTCTTTCACTTCTCATTTCTCATTTATTTCTTCTCATTTCTTCCTCTTTTATTGTTGCCAGATGCTTGTCCTGGGCGAAGAAGAAAAACAAGATACGGTGTTATACCGGGAACCGGCGCGCCCCCCCTCTCTTTCACACCGGGGGCGGTCGGTATCTCGGCCAAATACCAAATCGCTCGTGTCACTCAATGTTCGGCTGTGGTTGTGTCTAGGGCTGGGGAGAGGTTATTTCAGCAACCAGCGGTGACTCCCCGTACCGAGGAAGCTTCCAAGCATCCCTCCCCCCTCCCCCCAATAAATCGGGCAGCGGCTTGCATGGCAACGCAGGTCGACAGGAACCCGCCCTATGGAAGAAAGAATAAGCCGGGAACCAAGAACCAAGAACTTTTCTGGTGCGAGCCAGCTTCGCCGCCAGTATTTCACAACAAAATCAGCAGGCGTGCCTGCGACCCTGGGTGATGCGTGAGGTTGCGGGCACGTGCTGCACAGGAATTTCAGAATCGACAAACCAGAAGAAATCTCTTTGGACCCATTCAGAAAACTCGGTATTCTGTATGGGTGTCAGAGTCATATGCCACGTGATGTAAAGTGCCAGGTTTGCCGCCTTGAAAAGTAGATCAACGTATTTGATACGGCACAAACTCAGAGTAGCAAGCGAGGTGCTGGGGGGGCAAATGCCACCGCGATCCCAAAGCTAACAGCGTCTCTTCACATGCATGTTGTGTTTGGGCGGCTGCCAGGGGCACGGGATCATTTGTTCACAGCCACTTCAACTCCCTTCCCCTCCCCCCCTGCCACATCGCCGTCTTGATCTTGTACCAGCCCCCCCCCCCCTGTATTCGTTTTGAGAGCCGTGTGCTCACCTTGTAAGCTGTCCCAGTGGAAAATCTTTGTAGAACACCGCCACACAGCAAAGTGTGTCTACGACTGTGTGAGGGTGTTCTTGCAACTGCGATCGACGACCGAAAGACTGGGATGATAAAGAAAGGAAAGGCCAGCATGCCTTATGCCGCGAACTATTCCTTGCGCTGTATCGGGATGGGCCGGAGTCGTGTGGAGGGGCAGAGGGGCGCTTGGCACACTGCGTGGCAAGGACCTGCCCCCGCCCACCCACACACCCCCCGGTGAGCCCGTCCCGCGGAGGTGCTTTGCCCCCCGTCCCCACCCCCCTGTGCGTCTATTCTTCGCAATTTACATACATCGCCCTCTGGCGTGACGGCCCGCCGGAAGAGCTCTTTTGTTCCCATTACCACTGCTACTTTCCAAAGCAAGTGTTTGCAGTGCGTGCGTGTCCCTGGATAAACGGAGGATGGTGTTGTGCGTTCTCTGGGCCTGAAGCGGGATGCTGGCTCTGCTCCCATTCCCCAGAGCCGCCAACACAATGCGTGTGGCCAGACGGACGAGCTCCAGGCGTGTATCTGGATGCGGCCTACAATCGTTCAAAGCTTGACGTGTGTGCATTGGGTGCCCGCACCTGTGGGTCCCCTGTGCCTCCCCACCTGATTCTGCATGTCCCGTATAGAGCTTTCGGCTGCGCGGTGTCCAGGCCGCCCTGCATCCTGCAGGCTGGCGCTGCTGCCGTGCACCGAGCGCAATCAAGGCGTGCGGCTGTTGGTCCCCCCCCCCCCCCCCCTCCCCCACCCCCTCTCCCGCCCTGGCCAGTTTTGGCAGGCGAGCGTGTCTCTCCCTCGCCCTTTGTTTCCCTCTGTGGCTGGCCTCTGTGGCCGGGTCTCTTTTCTTTGGGGGTAGGGAAACTCACACCAAACCCGCCCACATGCCAACTGCTGCTGGTTCATCCCACTTATGTGAGGCGATGCCCCCCACCCACCCACCCACCCACCCCATCCCCTCTGCCTGACATCTGACACCCTCCCTTAAGCGCGAATGCACTGACAACGCCCACTTCTAGTGGTTCATCGCGTTCAATCCTCAGGGTGCTTGCTGCCCCCACTTGCTGAGCCCTGCCACCACAACACACACAGCGAACCCAGAGCCAGAGCACCCACCCCCCTGCAGGATCGTGTGTGGGTGTGGGAGGTTCACACCACTCGGCTGCAACACAGACGGTGCCCAGTGCCGGTGGTGTTCAGACAGCTGTGGGTGTGAGGAGAGGGAGGCCGACGCCTTGGGTGGGCGTGTGTGTGATCCAACCACGGAGCCGAAGCCACCGGCCCCAGTTGCAACTGGGGCTGACCCTCGCCCGGCACGCACACTCAGCACACCGCGGCTCAGTGGGCGGCAGGGCTCAGCAATGCTCACCGACCCGCCACGACGTATCAATGGAAACTTGCGCCCCCCTTTCGTTATCGCCCTGGGGACGTCCAGCGCGAAGAACGTATCGTCAGGGTTGTGGAACTGCATCACGCAGGGCGAGCAGTCGGCGCACAGCAATGCCAAGCGTGGGCACAAGCGTGAGGAGCAGCTCCGCCGGCAGGGGCGCCCCGTCAACTCCGCCGAGTTCCCCTTCCCCTGGACCCCGAAGGTGACCGAGTCGCACCCGCCCGGGTTCCACGTCGAACAGCCGCTGCCCCTCAAGCGCAACCCCAGGGCCACCATCATCTGCCCCCCGCCCACCAGAGCGCCGAGGTCGCGCCCCAAAATCCTGGGCTACACGGGGCACGTCCCAAACAGGTCGGATATTGTGGGACCTAAAGGAGGGGGTGCAAGCCCCTGGGATACGTCATTCCCGTCGCTCAACCAGCCTCTGATGCGACCGCGGACAAACGGTCCGACACTGAAGTACCGTAGTGGGTGATCACGCCAAGAAAGGGCATGGGGTAGAGCCCTTTGGTAGGGTGGGGTACACTTCGCTGCATACCCACGCTTGCGCTGCTTTATTTTGTGTGCGATGCTTGTGTGGGCCGGGGGTTGTGTTTTCCGAGACCCCAGCTCCTCGCCTGCTCGGCACATCGTCGCGATCCCCTCGCTATTCCTGCCTCCTTGCACAAGCGAGGCGTGTCTACTGGCTGCATCAGTGTTCACTGGATGCGCCCTGCCATGGTTGCATAGCGGCCGTTTTAAAAAATCCCTTGTATTTTGTGGACTTGCAAAAACGGCCGCTGATTTTCAGCATTTTAAAAAACGGCCGTTTTTTTTACCTGGGAATTTTGTATGGGGCGTGGGTCAGCAGGCGAGATCCCACCACCAGGAGTGCCTCCCCACTGCAAGGGATACCCTGCAGCAAGCATTGTGAGCGCGCCTTCAAGTATGATGCGAAGAGTTCAGACTTCGTGGACCACTTTGACGGACCGCGCCATATCAAGAAGAAGAAGAACGCAGCGTTGAAAGTGCAGAGCCAGGGAAACAGCTGGCGCTGTCGGAGTGCGATACCCTCAGTGGCAGGCTTGCAACTTCGGATCGCCCGGGGTGCGTTGTTCACCAGATCACCGGCTGGCATGGTGCATGATGCTGTCAAGAAGTGTGTCCCGAGGAGGGGCTGAACATGGTTGCGGCCAATCTAGGCACGTGTGTCGTGGATGACCGTGCAGGCAGAGGTGGGCAGGTGTCGCTCACTGGCATCAGGGCTCTTCCGACAGAGCTTTCCCTTGATCTCGGCGACAGCACCCCGGATGAGAAGGACACCGTCTTCGCTGATTTATTCCCGAAGGCACGGGCGATCATCCCGGGCAATATGCAGTACCAGCTGGATGGGTTCACGACCGCACTGGCGCTGAAGGATGTGCTGTGCCACATCTCTGACGCAGCTGAGAGGGAGAAGCAGGCGAGCAAGACGGCACCACCGGCCGTGCGATCCCGCTTCTCTCCGACACACACCTGCACCGCTTGAGTGGATCTGCACCTTGCACCACGTCCCCGGGCATTTATACAATCTTCCGGGCCCGCTGCAGGACAGCGGCCCTGCTACGTGTGCGTCGCTTCTGCGGTTGGCAGAGATGCCCACGAAATCGCTGGGCTCGAGTCCCACCTGCAGGCCGCCGTCCGCCTGACGGCACCCCTCGCATCGCTGCTCCAGAAGTACTGCGATGCGCAGCTGGGTGTGCCAACGGCGTGCCCCTGTCGACGCAGTGTACACCGACATTGAGAATGTCATCGAGAAAGTGTCTGAGGTGGGGAAGTACGACCCCCCAGTGCCCCTGGCAGGGGAGCTGGCCTGGGCTGGCGACCGCATGCGCAGGAGGTGGGACGGCACGGAATCAGGGAAGTCCTTCTGGTTTGCGGTCCGCCGTCTGTGCCCGAGCGCGTACGGCCGCATGAGTCGTAGGGGTGTCAGAACTCCGGTGCCACCTCCCCTCTGTTTCGGGGAGGTCACGAGCAGGGCCTGGGTGATCTACGACGAGGCCACCGTTCCGAGGGTGTGCTGGATTTCTGAGACAACCCGGGGGCGAACCGGGCTGCTACACTCCTCTCTGCTCTCGGGTGTCTGCTGCTTGTCGAGCGACAGGCAGGGCGGAAGCCATTTTTCTTTGTACAGTCGACAGAGAATCGCAGTGCCCAATGTCATGTGCAGGCAACAGGGAGTTGTCAAGTGTGTTTCCTCAGCTCGGTACGGTAAGCAGGAGGCGAATCTCCAAAGGAAAATAGGAGGGGGAAAAAAACGGCCGTTTTTTCGCCAACAAAACATGAAAACGGCCGTTTTTATATTTCGGTAGCGGGAACTGAGGTAGTGAATTCTCAGAAAATCCACTCCCTCCATGACGGCCGTTATGACACTATGCCCTGCACTACACAAAGCAGGCCAACGTGTGTATAACCCCCCCTTTGGCTCACCACGCTTTCCAGCGCAGGTGATGTTATGTGCAGTGCTCTCAGCGGAGGTGTGGTTTACCAAACAACGCCTTTGGAGCCTGGCAATTGGGTCAACATTGTCGTGCCCTGGGTCAAGACAAAGGGGGGGATGGCAGAAAAATATGGGATGTTTTGTCGAAGGTCGATGCATAGATTTCGTCTCTCGTGTGTGGCAGCAGGTATCACATCAAGAGCGGATGATCCGGTGTGTTAACTGCTTTATAAAAGAAGGATTCACGTTGTGTGTTGGAGGCAGCACCAGAGTTCGCTCGGTGGTGAACCGACACCAAACAGAAGTCCTGACATGTGGGTGTGTGGGATGGCACGGTGGGGCCACACACCCCCTGCCCATCGAGGGAGGGGAGGGGGAGGAACCACCCAGGCACAGTTGTTTCTGCGGTTTGCTGTTTGCACCCCCCTATGCATTTACACCACTCCTCCCCCCTCTCTTCTCTCTTCTCTTGTATCGAACACCGTCCCTCACATGTCCCGTATGGCCCCTGCAGGCCTGTGCAGCTTCGCTGCACTTCCGAACCTCGCAGTAGGTGCAATCCCGAGCTAGCCCTGTCGTGGAGACACGGCCAGCAAGGGTGGTGTGCCTGCCTCATCCGGTGCGTGCGTTGTCAAGTTGGTGTGCAAAGAGTGTGAGTCTGGTGTGCTTGTGTGACAGGCTTGTGTTGTTGGCACCAAGGCAACGTAGCTTGGGCAATGGTGTATACGTTGTCGAGAATTTGAAAGGCGCAAAACAAAGCTGCCAGGAGGTGTGTTACGCCCTCCAGCGACTGATGATTGTGTATAGCGCTGCCTGGGTCGTTTCGCACGCCAGGTGTGTTGTTGGTCGATGCCCCCGCGCCGAGCCATAACCCTTCAGTGCGATCTGGCCATTATACCCGAGCCCTCCGTTTTGGGGGAGGGGGTGTGGGGAAAAACTAACACCCAAAAGCCGTTGAGGCAGGCACGGTTGTCTGTCGCCCTTCCGGGAGCAGGCCCGCCGTGTCCCTGCTGGGTCTGTGCAGCCAGGTGGATTCCCTCGCATATTGCGGCTGTTTGGGTTCTGTAAAAAACAAACTAGCAACGAAGTTGTTGCTGACAATGGCATGGGTTTGGGCGACACACGAAAAAGGAGATGCGGGGGGGGGGGGGGGTGACGATACCATTGCGTTGTGCACCAACCCGGGGGGGCAGAAAGGAAAAAAAGGACAGGCGCCATACAACGAGAGAGCCCGTTGCAAAAAAGAAGCAATCCCAACCCCCTCTCTCTCTCTCTCTCTCGTGTTTTGAATCCCCGCCACCCCCCCTCGCCGCCGCGTTTCACGCCACACCCACACCGCCACCGCCAGGCCTCAGCCTGGGCTGCCCTCTGGGCTGCAGGGCCATGTCCCTTCTGCCCCAGTGCGCAGGGGTGCAGGAGCCTGGGTCTCGGCACCACGGCCCATCCACCGCCGAGCCTGCGGATGTGTCGGTGCACCTCGAGATGGCGCTGGGGTACCCCACGCAGCTCTCCATCCTGCCCCCCATCGCGGGCGTCATCCCGACCCTCGTCGTCAGCACCACGAAGAGCGGGAAGGGGTCGTCGCGGAAGGCGGCGCACCTCCCCTCCCCGATGCGCCTGAAGGACATCCCGCACTCCCCTGCCCACACGCAGGCCTCCAGCACGCATCGCAGCAGGGGGGACCGCAAGAAGCAGCACCAGCTGGAGGTCATCCGGTCCAAGGTTGCCTCGGGTTCTGCTCCGGACATTATCAAAAAGCCATATAAGCAGATCATGTCGCAGCCGATCCCCATTCTTGATAAATACGCTGTCTACATGGCCGGGTCGTCAGCACAGCACTACGTCGACCACAGGCTGGACCCCCTCAGCGTCCGCCTCCGCAGGCGTCAGGAAACAGAGCTGGAGGGAGTGCGTGCCGTAAAGGAGCAGGAGCTTGCAGAGCACATGGTCGACTGGGAGCACCGCCGCTACCTCGTCATGGTGCTGGGCATGCTGGAGCGCGAGGAGGGCGAGGCTCGGAGGGAGCTGCGGGAGCAGGAGAGGCTGGGGCGGCTGCCGCTTGCCGCGCATATCGAGAGGCTGCTGACGCGGTATGTCGTGCGCTGCGAGCGGCAGGTGCGGGCCGCGATCCGCAAGGAGCGCGAGAGGGAGCGCCTCCGCCGGCTGGAGGCGCTGATCGTGAGGCTGTCCAGCGAGGAGGAGCACAGGAGGCACGTCATCCTCAAAGACTACTCCCTCAGCGTCACGTCGCTGCAGCAGCAGAGCCTCTTCAGCGATCAGGCTGTCACCCGGCTCGATATTGAGCTTGCGTGGAAGCGGGAGCACTTTTCGACAAAGCGGGCCTTCGGGTTGGAGTATGACGCGCTGCGGCAGTATCTCCACCGCAAGGAGCAGTGGCTCAAGTCGCGTGCGGACGAGCGTGATGCCGTCTGCAAGGAGGAGGAGGTGCGGCGGCGCATGCTGTCTGACGAGGAGGGGTCGAAGGCGATGGGGCTCTACAAGGTGTTCGCCCTGGAGAGGGACGAGATCCAGGCGGAGCTCGACAGGAAGGAGGCGAAGCGGCTAGAGGAGTACGAGAAATACCTCCGCCGGCTGGGGCAGCTGTGCGAGAAGCACGACAAGATGGAGAACGACAAGCGCACGGTAATCCTCTCGTGCGAGGCGGAGGAGCGGAAGGCGATGGAGTCGCAGCGGCAGTCCTCCAAGGAGGATGCGATTATACGGTTCAACGCGCGCATGATGGAGCTCCGGAGGCAGCTGGAGGCACAGCAGGCGGATGAGCGCTTCGACTTCTGCGTTGTCGAGGGGAAAATCCGCACCGCATTTTACGAACGGGCCGACAGGCGGTGGAAGCGGATGCAGGAGTGGAGCGCTGCCATGCAGCTCGAATTCCTCAAGCCCTACCGCATCCTCTGCCCCGGGGCGGATGCGTGGGCCGACTGGCATGACGACCTCAACGATCCCGACGAGGGCACCGACACCTCAGAGGCCTGGTGGTGCAGGCCTGTCAGCCGTGTCACGCAGCGTGGGCAGGCCAGCATGGGCAGTGCAGACATGCCGACCTATGTGGTGGGGGAGCAGGCCGTGCCTCTGCTGCGTGGGTTGGACCTGCAGATCCGGGACGAGGTGGCCGACCCCTCCTACACAGGGGAGTGTATCGTGTGCCTCAAGGTTGAGCGTGGCTACACAGGGGCGGAGGCGATAAACCTGCAGGCGCAGAAGGTGAAGGCGGCATTCTATGACACGCCCTCCACGTTGAAGTACGTGCCAGGCCTGGGCACATACCATGAGGTGGATGGGAAGGAGGTGCTCCTGGCGCACTCGCTGCCGCAGTGGGATGCCGAGTCGCGTTCCATAGAGGTGCGCACGTTCCTCTCGGAGCAGCTGCGGATGGACAAGGGTGGGTGGTTCGGCACCTCCACGCCTGCGCGGCGTGTGCTGAACGACCTGCTGGCGTCGTTCGCCTTCTCGCTGCCGGAGGCAAAGGAGGTGACCCTTGCAAAGGATGGGGTCAACCGCAACGTCCGCATCGTATGGAATTACCCCCGCCCCCACGTGTGGATTTTTAATACTGTGGAACAATCACTTCTACATTCTACTCTTTACCCCCCCCGCCCCTCACACATTGGCATTCCTCTGTGTTTTGTTGGCTCTGCTGTTCACTATGCACTTTGGGGAGCAGATTATGCATTGCCATTGGAGTACCGACACAACAAAGCAAAAAAAAAATGCCAGGCTCGGAGAGAGATGTTTTGTGGGAAGGTGTACACATCGCATCCACCCAAGAGAGGCCAGCCCTCTCTCTCTCTCTCTCTCTCTCTCTCTCTCTCTCTCTCTCTCTCTCTCTCTCTCTCTCTCTCTCTCTCTCTCTCTCTCTCTCTCTCTCTCTCTCTCTCTCTCTCTCTCTCTCTCTCTCTCTCTCTCTCTCTCTCTCTCTCTCTCTCTCTCTCTCTCTCGTATGCTTATAGTGTGAATATCCCCGAAACGAAAATACTCGCACCCCAAGGGTGTCGTCTACTTAACTACGCTTAACTACGCGGGCCCGCGGCCCGGTAGACTCCCCTTGTTTGAGAGAGGAGCTGCTCTGGTGGGGTGAGGGAAGTGACACAGGAGGAGGAGAAGGCGCAGGCGCCACACGGTCTGTAGCGCCCGGTGACGCGCTACGTGAGGAGGGAGGATTAAGGTAGGCCCGGAAGCCTGTGGGCGCGTGCGGTGACCGCGCACGGGCGGAGGAGGAAGAGGCACCAGAACGGGGCCTTTGGGGAAGGGCTGCGTCAACGGACACGCCGTCGGGAGGGGAGGTAGTAGGAGAAGGTGGGTCCGGATCAGGGGCGCCCACGTCAGCGTCAGCGTCAGCGGTGGGGATCACGTGGTCGACCCTAGGCCTTTGGGCAGGCAGTGCCGGGGTGGAACCGGTATGCGCGTCGCAGGGGCGGGAGGGGCGTGGTGGCCCTTCTTGCAGCAAGCGGTGGGGCGTCTGTCATCCAGCTCAGGCAGAGAGGCGCAGACCCCGCAGGGGGGCAGGTCATGGTCGCGGCAGCCGTGGTGGCCACGCTTGCAGCACATGTTGGAGGAGCTGCAGGTGCCGCAGCGGAGCAGCCGGTGCGTGGTGCAGAACTGCACGGGCAGTCCGTCATCCTGGCGGTGGTGGGCCCGGCAGCAGTCTTCCATTCGCAGGGTTCGGTTGTGCCCCGCCGCGTCGCAGTCATGGCACTTGGGCTTGGAGTGGGCCCTGCAGACGTTGCGAGCCAGCACCTCCGAACGGGGGGCATAGCGCTCAGCGCCGCACGGCGCCGACCTCGGGCTGACCGTGTCGAGGGGGTCACGGGTGGGGGCTACGGGAGTAGGGTCCCACTGTTCGCTTCGCGTGTCCCGGTCGGGCACCTCGGCATACGACGGGGTAAGGTCCAGGCCCCACGACTTGCTCGAGGCCCAGTGGATCGCGCGGGGAATCTGCTCGATCAGGATATGGGTGGTGAGCCCGTGGCAGGCAAAGCGGGGGCGTGGTTCAAGACCGCCCCAGACTTCCTTCACCCCCACCGCGCGGAGGCAGTAGACACGCGAGACAAACGCGCCAGGCAGGGGCGCGCGGAGGTTAACTGCTTCACACTGGGAGACAAGGTATTTCAACATCTGCCCCATCATGCGTCCACGCATGTTGAGTGGGGCGGGCTGGGTTCCTGCCGGGGCGCCAGTAGCGATCGGGCAGACGGCCCTGTCAGGAGCACCAAGTCCTGGGTAAGACGTTAAACTGCCTGGGGGGGCCGTCCCCGGACCATGACGGGTGCCTGCACCAGGAGTCTAGCACGGCCGTGGTCCAGGGCATGACCGAAAACTGCTTGGGTACCGAGGCTCCCCAGACCAGGATGGGTGGAGACACCTGGAGTCTAAATAGTCACACCACGTCAGGCCAGACCTTCGCATTGCACTCCGCGAAGACTGCCACACAGCCGCGGGGCAGGTGTGCAGCCTGTGGAAAACCTCGTACAGAAAAGACTGTAAGGGACGACAGCCCCGCCGAGGCGATACAGCGCCAGACGCGGCCCGAGTTTCTGGAGACCGACCGGGGAACTGGTACGTCTTCAGGATAAGCGCCTCACAGAGGACTGATCCTCACCTGTGTGATCCGTGAACCTCAGCCCCATGGTGCTGGAGTGGAGCGGGTGCCTCGACCTCTTTTCGGGTTTTTTCTGCTTCTTTATTTTCTTTTGGGTGCGTCCACCAAAGAAAACGTGGCCACCCACTCGCAGAGGCTCCCGAAAGCTCCAGCATCAGCTCGAGGTTCATGGTGTAGATCGGTGTCTCCAGAAGAAGGGGATGTCCGGTCGAAGAAGACAAACGACGAAGACAACCACACAGGCCGCACAAAAAAAAAACGTCGAGCCCGGAGAAGACCTCGAAGTCGATGGCGAGCTCGCAGAAGGAGATGGACCCCTCCCTCGTCCAGGTGAGACGACCGAGCCAGGCCCGCAGGGCACGCATGATGCACTCTCCGTGAGTCCAGCGGGGTGGGTTGTCCGGCAGTGAGGCCAGGTCGGACTGATGGGGCGCAGCGGGTCGCGCTAGCGCTGCGTCCCACGCGCAAACAGTTGGGGATACCCCGAGGCGCTCACGTTCCAGCACATCTCTGCGGGCGACTATCGTGCTCATTAGGTGGTGCAGGTCCTTCGCCCGCACCGTACCGGATAGGGGTTTCGGTATGATGCCCCAGTTGGCTAGGCAGGGCGGCCATGAGAGGCGCTCCTCACAGAGACCCGCGTACCGCTCCCGGGCACGGACGTCGTTGTGGGCAGGGCATTCCCAGAAGAGATGCGTGACGGTTTCGGGGGAGCCCGTATCGCAATTCCGGCAGAGGCGGTCGCTACCCGGCTCCGGCTGTGTTGCTGTGAGGGGTAGGGGCACCTCACCCGAGTCGTCGAGGACATCGAACTCGGACGGGGCTGAGCTCGACGAGTCGTCGTCATCATCGGTGTCACCGGCAGCGTCGCCGTCCGCGGGTGCTGTGGCGTGGTCGGCAGCGGTCACAGGAGGTGGAGTAGGAGCGGTCGAGCGCTCGGCCTCCGGCCCGTCAGGCGCGGAGTCCGTCGCAGCCCCAAGCTTATTGCGTCCCCAGCGGTCTGCCAGGAACACGCCCCCAACAATAATGCAGCGCATCGCAGCGGCGAGCACAGGATCCCCACATGATTGCCAGAAGTCGTTTGTCAGCACGGTGTCAACGCCGTCCTCTACACCGCCGAAGGAGGGTCTGGAGATAGCAAGCCTTCGCCAGATGTTGTGACGCAGCGCCTCGCGTAGCACATGGTTCCGTGCCGCCATTTCGAGTGAAAGCAGTGGTTCGGAACCTCCTGGAGCAGATATGAGGGAAACATCATCGCCGCAGGTGAGGGAGGCCGGCGGCAGTCCTTTCTTGAGCGCAAGCCCGATAGGCCCGAGGGGGACGTCGATGCGTGTTTTTTGTGCATACATGGCCCGAATGCGGTTGAATCGCGGGATCAATTCTGGTAGGCGGCGGCAGGAGTCTAGAAGTAGGAGCAGCATGCGATACGGCACTATGATTCCTGGGTGAAGGAGGTGTCCCTTCGAGGCAATGGAGAGGGCCGCTGCGGTGCTGCGGGAGGGATGGCGGTCACCGTATAGGCAGTTTGAGGCTCGGGTCTCTAGGTCGCGGAGGACCCGGTGGTCAATGGGCGCATACCAGCCACCGAAGATCGCTCGGGGCATGACTGCGCCAGCAATCAGGCCGTGTCGCTGCTCAAAGGTCGCAGGCGAGCTGCCCAGGCGGCGTAAGGGGGCATGCGCTTTACTCGCCCGTCCGTCGTCGCCGCGGTCTATGAACGCTGGTGACACACAGACGCGCACGCCTAGTGCAGGTGAGGCGGTTTTGGTGGGGAAGGTGGCCCCATTTACAGCGATGGTGCCGACATATCGAGGGCGTGCGCCAGAGGAGGGGTCCACGCGATGCACGCCCATGGCAATGGTCTTCTTTTCGTTTAGGCGCATTCCCGTTATTGCGCAGAACTCGCCCGTGATGTCCGCGCCACGTTGTGTCAGCGCCTCAGAGACACGCGAGATGATAGTGGCGTCATCCGCGTACGATATGCTGAGGGCCCCCCCGCTCTCTTCCTGGATCGCTTTCACCAGGACGGAGAGCAACGCGTTGATGAGGACGACCGACAATGGGCAGCCCTGAAGAATTCCGTTCGTCACATCGAACTCCCCCCCCACTCCGAGTGGGGTCTTGAAGCGACGGCGGAGGCGCGAGTACATCGCTTCCAGCGGCCGGAGGATGCGCTCGTGCAGCCCCATTGCACGCGCCAGCTCCAGGACTAAGCGCTGGGGTACCCTGTCGAAACATTTCGAGAAGTCGAGCGCCAGGAGGTAGATCGAGGTGTCCTTGTCCAGGAGCGTTTCCTCAATCTGGGTCGTGAGGTCCATCAGCGCGTCGTCGGCGCGGTGGCCGGGGCGGAAGCCGTGTTGAGAGGGGTCAATCCAGCCCTCCTGCCATACGACAACATCCTGCAGACGGCGGCAGGCCCATATGCGGTACACCAGGCTCGTGACCGTGATGGGCCGAAGTCCGAGCGGGTCGCCAGCGTATTCGCCCTTGGGGATGAGCGTCACCAGTGCGGTTCTCAGCGCCTCGGGCCAAGAGCCGGTACGCTCGATGCTGTTGAAGAGGGCTGCAAACCCATCCATTAGCCCCACCGGCAGAAGTGCAACCTCTTCCAGTCTCCAGCCGTCGACGCCGCAGGTGCCCGACTTGGACTTCGCTAGCTTCATCTGTGCCAGCGCGATGAGGTCTGACCCCGTGATGTCGGATATAGTCATCGGAGTGTGGTGTACGTATTTCCCGAAGCGCTCCATGAACGGCGCAAATTCGGGTTCCCCAACGCGATCAGGGTACAGCCGCAGGATGCTGTCCCAGGCTCCTTGCAGGATGCTGTCCATCTCAGCGAGGTTGGCGGTGAAGGTCCCGTCCGGTCGCCGCACCGTGTCGGCAGTGCTGGGCGTCTCACCCTTCAGCATCGCCACGACACTCTTCGCATCCTCACGGCAACGTCTCCGGAAGTCGTCGCGGAGCAGGCCTCGGCGCTGGTGCACCACCTCAGAGAGAATCCGTCGGCACTCCGCGCGCGTCCCGTGGAGGAGGCGTTGGAGCACCGCAAGGGGCGGGGTACCGTCGCGCCGGCCGCCAGCCGGCACATCCTGGTTGGTGGGCAGCTCACATACCAGTGTTCTGCACTTCTCCCAGCAGCGTGAAACATCGTATGGCAGCAGGCCGTTGCCAAGACGCATCTCTCTCTCTCTCTCTCTCTCTCTCTCGTATGCTTATAGTGTGAATATCCCCGAAACGAAAATACTCGCACCCCAAGGGTGTCGTCTACTTAACTACGCGGGCCCGCGGCCCGGTAGACTCCCCTTGTTTGAGAGAGGAGCTGCTCTGGTGGGGTGAGGGAAGTGACACAGGAGGAGGAGGAGGCGCAGGCGCCACACGGTCTGTAGCGCCCGGTGACGCGCTCTCTCTCTCTCTGTCATTTGCCTTACTTTCTCCGCTGCTTTGCTGCCCACCCATCCCCTTCTCCTCTCTCTCTCTCTGCAGATGTGTACCATCACCCTTGCACGCACTGAGGGGGAAAGCCTTGTGTACCGCATCCCCGTGACGATGGCGGTGACGCAGCCGCTCCTCATCAACCCCGCACCCACCAACAAGGTGATGTTCAACACCTTGGAGAAGCGGCAGCCGGATGCGCCTGCGGGAGGCACCGGCGCTGCCCTCTTCCCGACGGGGCTCGACTGCAGGGAGCAGCATGCCGACGTCGCGAAACTGTCGCTGCTTAGGGGGGGCACCCTCACGGTCACCTTCACCGAAGGGTTTGTCGAGGGGGACGCCATCGAGTTTGGAAGATCCCGGGTGTCGAAGAAAGGCGTCCTCAAGATCGAGAACATGGATGTTCTCACCATCGACCCGCAGGCCATGCCCCAGGCTGCGGGGCCTGCTGCCAAGCGGCTTGAGAAGTACAACATTGAGACCTCCAACCTGGACCTGCTTGCCATGGCAATCTCCTCCATGACTTTCTCGACAAATTCAAAGCAGCTCCCGACGCGCAAAGTGTCGGTCTCCATTGAGAGTGCAGGAGGCATCACGCTGTGCACCCTCCGAATCGCCGTGAAGATCGGCGGTCCCGACAGGCTGTATATGTCCCTCGGGAAAGGGGAGCAGGTGGTCCCAAGCCACCGCCTCCCGGCGCAGTGCCACCCGAAGCACGTCGACTACCTCGAGGATAACATGACACACCTATTCCCCTCCTTTCTCCTGCAGACAGGCGACATGGAGGAGACCCTGCTGGAAGGGGGCAGGGTTACCGTGTCGCTGACGAATGGGACAAAGAGGGATCACATCTCGATACAGCAGGACGATTGTATTAAGGTGGTGGACAGCGTGGTGTCGTATCGGACGGAGCAGTATGGCATTGTGGAGGAGACGACGATCGGAAAGGTACTGATCGCGTCGAAGCCTGCTAAGGTGAGCGAGACATCGCGCAAAGGGGAGGGTGGTGGGATTCGAGTTGTGCTGGAGGCCACCGCCCCGGCCTTTATGGTGGAGCGTCTCGTCCGCTCCATTGTATTCCGATGTGACAAGGGGAGGAAGACGGGGCAGGTCAGCATCCAGGCTGTCCTCGACAGCTCCAGCAACCAGCAGGTGAGGTACGAGCTGGTTCAGACGCTGCGCATCTGCAACCCGCTGTTCGATGTCCCCCCGCAGTTTGTGCAGCAGGATTACAAAGAGGGGTCGGGGGCAAAGCGGCTCGCGGTGTTTGAGGCGGAGACATCGTTTGACCCTGCGGACGACATGCTGATGGAGGGGCAGATTGTCGTCGAGGTGATAGACGGGCTCCCGGAGGACAAGCTCCGCCTGATGGAGTACAAGGGAGCGGACTTCTCCATCAGCACGCAGGGCAACAAGGGTATCCTCACCGCAAACACCGACAACCAGGTTGGGTGGTTCTACAATGCAGCCAACAGCGTCGGGAGCTGCCTCATTGTCGAGCTGGTCTCCAAAAAAGGCACTCCGATCTCCATCAAAAAGGAGGTGCTCGGGATCATGCGTGGCCTGCACTATGAGAATGATTCGAAGGACCCTCAGCCGAAGAAAATCCTCCTCGTCACCCTCAGGGGTGACTGCGGCGGTTCCCAGGTTGTTATTGAATACCAGGTCAACACTGTGAACGACCCGACCCTCGTCAAGCTGTCCAAGGCGGAGCTGTCCTATTCACCCAACACCGAGGGATGCACATATGGCGTGCTGCTGGCGGAGAACAGCACGCTGGTCGACCCTGACACCAGCACAGTCTCGCCAGGGGGTTTCTTCACGGTGGATCTGGTGGGAGGTGGCGGTGGGATGGGGTCGGGTGATACCTTCTCGCTGCTCCCGCTGGAGCATCAGGAGGTTGTGTATCCCGACAGCCCGCACCGCCTGGTGTTGGATGCCGACCAGTCGAAGTTTGAGATCGACGGGCGGTGGGGCGCGTCCGTCGCAATCAAAGAGGAGAAGAGCATCACTGTGAGGTTCCTCCACTCGCCACCCGAGGACCCTCTGCCGCTGGATGCCGCTGCCTACGCCCTCAACTGCCTCGCATTTGAAACCTCGTCCGCGAATACAAAATTCGGCGTCCGCTCCTTCTTCATCAGATTCAACGCTGGGGACCACCCTGTCGGCGAGCTGAAGGTGAAAGTGACAGTCAGCGTCGTCCCCCCTGTGATCGTCGCACCGCCCTACTCCCAAACCGCAACCTATAAGGAAGGGGCCTGCTTGATGCTCAACGGAAAGATCACCAGCAGCCGGGTCTCCAACGGGTCCCTCGCAGGGGCTGAGGTGTTTGTTGAGATGTCTGATGGGTTCGACCCGGATCAGGACCAGCTCCTCTTCCTGCCCGGGAAGGAGTTTGCCGTGAAGGATTCTAATGTCTTTGTGTCGAACGGCGGGAAGCCAGGCGCGCCCATCGGGGCCATCACCACCAAATGGGCGAATAAGATTGTCATCGCCTGTGAGGACAAGGCAAAGCAGCACGGAAGTAGGCTCAATGCGCTGTTTAAGTGCTTCCACTATGAGAATATGAGCAAAGACCCTTCAGATGCCAAACGGACAGTTCTCATCGGGATGACGCTCGCAGGGGCGACCAGCATCGTCCGCATGACGATCAACGTGCTGAGCATCGATGATATGACAGCCGTGGGGTTGGAGAGGAGCTGCGTCAGGTATTTCGCCGACGCAGTGCCGTGCTACCCCTTCGAGGGTGCCACGGTTGTCGACGAGGATACCCAGGTGTTCGAAGCCCCGCATTCCTTTGTGAAGGTTGAGATCCAGCCGTCGCTCGACTCGGACCTGATCTCGCTGGCACCCCCCGTCACCCTCGACGAGGCGACGGGTTCCGTGGAGGTGTCGGGGCGACCCTGCGGGAGGTTTGTCGGGAAGAAGCGCGGCTTCACCATCGAGCTGGACGCATGCAGCATAGGCAACCTGCAGGAGATCATACGGCATGTCACATACGGCTCGAAGGGGCTCGCCGTCACCAAGAAGAACGCGTCCCGCCAGCTGCTGCTGCAGGTGAAAGGGGGGCCGACTGTGAACCCCACCAAGGTGTCGGTCACCCTGGACACAGCAGCTCCGCTGCTGGAGCTGCCCAAGGGCAAAGGCGGGGAGCACCCCCTTGTGGTTTCCGGCACATCCCCTGTGAATGTTGTGCAGGGTGTGGGCTTGCGTCTGGTCCCCCCGGACAAGACGTGGGCAGCCAGTGTGCCCTTCGACAGCCTGGAGGTCGAGGTGGTGGGCGGATCCCACGCCGTGGCGCTGGCATCGGTATGTTGACACATCCCGCCCCCTCGCGGTGGGCCCCTGCCATTATGAGCAGGACCTTCATTCCCGTCAGTCTTTTGCATCAGGAAATCGGGATATCGCAGCCAAACAACACAGCTTGTGATGTCTGCCACCACCCTCTCCCCCCAGCCCATATACATGCAACATGGCGAAGGGGGGGTGGTGGGCTGGCTTCTCCCTGCCTCCCTGCCGTGACTTTTGTTTTCTCTGATTTTCCGTGACCCAACACGACCCCAACCCCGACAGACGGATGCTCTCAAGGTGGCACCCCTGGAGGGCCAGGACGACACCGACATCGCGGCAGAGATTCTCGAACCCGGCGAGAAGGGGGAGGTGGCCGTGGCGCGTGTGTTTATCACACAGGAGTGCCCCTCGATGGACTTCGCTGATGACGCCGATGTCGATGCTGATGCTGAAGCCGAGTCCGAAGGGCCACCGGGAGGGATGTTTGCAAGCGGTATCTTTAACAGGATCCCGGAGGACGGTGTTGGAGGCGGCGGCGGCAGCGGCGCAGTGGATGATGACGAGTGTGACACGGAGGAGCTTCAGGAAGACGCGGAGAAGACGGAATCGGTGCCGGATGCGCCATCCGATGTCCCGATGGAGCTGAAGGCGCTGCGCCTCCGCATATTGATGCTCCCCAAAGAGAAGAAGCCGCCGCAGCAGCAGCCCGCAAAGGGCAAATCTGTGAAGAACGCCGCTGCGGACGACGGGGTCCAGCAGGCGCTGGCCTTCCTGCAGAGCAAGCTGCCCCTGGTGCTGCAGACGCTGTACGTCTGCCCCCAGGCAGGCCTGGGGGCGCAGGAGATGGCCCCATCCCTGAGGTTCTCACTCTCCCACGAAGACAAGGGTCTGGCGTCCGACCTCGAGGTCCGGATTGAATCATCTGCCGACACCACTTAACAGAGGGTCGCGGCAGTGCCGCCCGGCTTGTATCCCTGTTCTTTTTTGTTTCTGGAAGTTCCTGCAAGGTGCGGCCCACTTGAGTGTGTGTGTGCGTCGGGGGGAGGTGTGTATGTGTGAGGACCGCCCCTCCCGGCGGTGCGCTTATCAGCGCATTCGCTAGTTTGGGGGGGTGGCGGAGGTGCGGACGAAGGCCAGACCTCAGGCAGCGCCTTTTCCAAGGCGGTGTCGCTGTCTTTTTTGCCTCTTCTCAGAGGGTTTGTGCCTTGGCGGCTTTTCCACCCCACGAGTTTCACCCACGTGGTGTTCGTGCTGGCCATGCCGCAACACGTTGTCTATGATCGACCAAAAGGAGGGGGCATACCAAGCTTTCCCTTCGGGTGGGAGAGAGTTGGTGCAGCTCAGTTATTTCCGGTCCTTTCAGGTGCCCGCTGGTTTCTGTTTTTCTATCGTTCCCCCTTGCCCCCCCGCGCCCCCCCCTCCTCGTGTGCAGGGGTGGTGGTTGATTGTGTGCCTTCCTATTCTCGACGTTGCACGGCTCAAGCAAGCAGCCCCTTCATCCCTCGCGTGGAAGCGAGAAGAAGTGAGAGGCATGCAATGCGCAGAGCAGACAGGCCAAGATGAAGTGCAGCGAGTCGAAGCTGATTCTGTCATGCCGCAGACACCCTCCCGACTCCACCCACCCACCCACCCGACCTTTGCCGCTGCTGCTTTTCTCGCATGTAGTGCTGTGCCACTCCACCAATCCCACAGCCCCCACTACACCCCTTCCACACGCAGGGCTCTCACTCTTCGGAGTGGTGTCGTCTCCCCTGCTTCGGGTGGAGCATGTCAACTGCGAGTTGACACAAAACGGCTGGTTGCGTTGCCCCAGCCCGTGGTAGCCTGTTGATCGAGACAGCGTGGCAGGTGCAGGCGGGTCCTGCAGATGTCGAGCGATGGTGATTCGAGCTCACAGCACGGCCCGCGGAGGAGCCAGCTGAACGTTGCGTTTGAGCGTCTTGCGCGCCCCCAGGTGCGCCCTGAGATTGTGAATACGCCTGGGCCTTACAATGTGCGTTCCGAACCCTTCAGCGACAGGCGTGTTCTGATGACGATGAAGTCACAGACGCAGCCCCGTTCGAACCCAATGCTTGAGGCAAAATCGTGTGCTCCGGATGTGCCACCTGGGTCGTGTGAGAAAGCGTATAAATTCACCCAGCCTAAGAGCTTCTCCGCAACCTTCAGCAGAGAGCCGAGGTTTGGTTGGGCCGGGCAGAAGCAAGGCGGTGCTGCGTCCCGGCCTGCGGCCCGCAGCCAGATTGACATCGAGCGCGCCTGGAAGGCGACACAGCCGAAGTCGCATGCGGTGAACTTCAACCTCGCCACCTCGACGAACTCCTTCCCCAAGGACCCTCTGCTGCTGAAGTATGCACTGCCCCAGCGTGTTTATCGATTGGGGTGGGGTGGGGTGGGTGGGGGTGTTCTCTGTTCCATGCATGGGGTATTTTCTCCTGCCCCATACATCTCGAGCCGTGTGCCTCCGCCGGAACCCCTCCGGGTTCCACAACCGCGCCACACCTGCCCACCCGCCCCACCCACAGGGGCACGCTGGGCCCTGCCCCTGGGTACTACACCTCCGAGTCGCACACCATCTCCTACAAGGTGGAGCGCAGCCAGGGGGGCGCCATCTCCAAAGAGCCCCGCGGGATGAAGTGGACGATACACGAGGAGTCGCCTGGCCCCATCTACAACCCTAACTACTCCGCTGTGGAGGGTGTCGCTCCGGCGGCGAATTTTGCGCAGTCCCGCGACACCTCGAAGGCGGCGCCGCAGCGGGACGAGACCCCGGGGCCTTTCAAATATGCAGACAGGGCTGCTGCCGCGCTGGGGTCTCTGAGCACGGCAAAGCGCAGTCCATCGCCTGTCTTCAGCACACGCCCCAGCGCCAGCCAGATGCCGCTGCCGTTCGACACGACGAATTTCTGCAACAGCGGCACGATGCGGATGCGCCTCCCAGGCCCTGCTGGGGAGCAGGCACGGAAAGAGGCACAGGCGAAAAACGAGCGGAAGCGGAAGTTCTGGAATAAGAAGATGTCCTGCGCGCGGCTGCGCCTGGGCGGCCCTGCGGTGCAGCCCCAGCAGGGGCTGCGCCCCAGCTCCGCACCGAACCCCCAGCAGCAGCCTGGCATGGAGGTGGCCCTGCGCCCTGCAACAGCGCCGTCCTGCGTGTTTGCCCAGCGCCTGAACCAGCTGCGGCGCAACCCCCTGCAGTCTGCAATGCGGATTGCCGAGTGTGGGTATGAGATTGGCGCGATCATGTCTGCGGTGATGCGTGCCGGGCAGGAGAGAGGGAGGCCGGACACTGCAGAGCCTGGGGCGTCTGGCCTGGTTTCCGCAGAGCCGGGGCGTGTGGCGGCGGTCGGGGTGTAGTGGTGTGGTGGATCAAGCGTATCCCCCTTCCCGAACCAAGTTCGGAAATGGTTCCCGGTTGTTCCGGTTGTCCCGGTGGGGTGCAGCGTAACCCTCTTTGTAGCTCCCGCAAACCTTGCCAGGTGTGGGAAGGAGAGGGCCGCTGCACCACACTGCAATGTGTCGTCTGATGTCAGGAGGGTGAAGAATGGTCACCACGTCTCCACGCACCCACGCCCCAACCACCCCACCCCGTCGCGCTTTTGGTAGTTTCGAACCGAGCCTCGCCAGCAACCCCTCCCCCGTGTCTGCTTGGGGTTGTCTGCCTTTTCGGTGTGTGCTGTGTTGTATCCAAATCAAATACCCGGAGTGTTTGTGTTCTGCCGACGTGTCCCATTTCTCCAGCACAAAAGCAGGGTGCTCGCCACACCCCAGCAGCAGCAGCTGCCATGTCGACAACGCGGCTGATCAAGGCTGCCAAGGAGGGCAACCTGGAGGAGGTGGAGGATGCCCTGCGCGGTGGGATGGACGTGAACAGCACAGACGAGGAGGAGCGGACCGCACTGCACTGGGCAGTGACGATGGGCCAGCCCAGTGCGGTGGGGTACCTCCTGCAGCGTGGGGGTGACATCGACACGGTGGACGAGGGTGGCATGACGCCGCTGATGTCTGCCTGCAGTGCGGGGGTGGAGAGCGTGGTGGACATGATCCTTGCGGAGAAGAAGGTTGACGTGAACCAGCGCTTCCCGGAGTCGAACCGGAAAACGCCGTTGTTCATCGCGGTGTCGAAAGGGCACATCAACATTGCGCACAAGCTCATCGCGAGTGGCGCTGATGCGAAAATCCCTGACGGATCGCTGCAGACACCACTCCACCGTGCTGTTATCAAGTCGTCGTCTGATATGATCTACACCCTTCTCAAGCACGGCGCAGAGATCAACGCACAGGACCGTGTTGGGGACACCCCCCTGCACTACGCGTCAATTGAAAACAATAAGTATGTACCCTGAAGTGTACGTGTGTGGCAGTTCAGAGAGTATTTCCATCATGTGCCCGGTACACTCCACGCGACTGCTTGCGGATACAGAGCAGGCCCCAATCCATCTGCCAGCAAGCCTACATACAGCATGCCTCCGGTGGCATCTTAGATCAAGGCGAATGTGGTGTATTTCTGCATTGTCCACACCCACACACAGGGACATCGGATGCCTGCTGCTGCAAAAGGGGGCTGACCGCGATATGCTGAACAAAGAGGGCAAAGCCTTTCACGAGATGTAGTACGCTTGCAAATATCTTTGCATCATAGAACGAACCCGTTGCCTCCATGTGGGTGTTGCCTTCCTGCTGCTGGGTCAGGGTACACGGGCACCGTCTTCAGAGATGGGAGCAAGGAAACCTTACACAGAGTTCCGTGTTGCACAAAAAGGTGTCCCGACGGACCCGGCGCATCATGGAAAGCAACCCGAATATGTTCCCCTCGCCCTCTTGTGCACGGCCCTACCTGCATTGGGTAACAAATCAACGTGTGAAGAACCCGGATGATACCGGAAGCCACATGACTGAGTGATATCCCTAAGTTCTGAACTGATGTCCTTCTTGCCTCCCCGGGAATACCCTAACAACCGATCTAGACAGCAACCCCTGGCTCTCCTGTGCAGTACATGGGATACAAACCCTCTCGGCAGACGGTGGCAGCGAAACCTCCCGACCCCCAGCATACCCCTTGCCACTTTGACACGGGAAGATGTGCTGCACACCCGGTTCGTTCTGCAGCTTCTCTCTTCATGCGATTATCCATTGTCTCTCACATACACACCTCCTGCTCTCGGGGGACGGGCGGACTTCGGACTTTAGAGCGCCATCCCTCCTCCACCCAACACCCCCACAGGCAATGCCTTGAGGACACCCCTCCCCCTCTCTCCCCCTTACCCTGCAGCCCCCATCACATCCCGTCTGCCAGCCCCAGGCCCTCTCAGGAAAGGCAGCTGGGTGGCAGCATGTCGCTCACCCTGGCGCACGTCCCCTCCTCCATCCATATGAGCTACGCCGAAGCCCAGGCACGCCCAGGGAGGAGGCAGGGGGGTTCTCTGCTCCCGGCCTGCGCTGTTGCTGGGGGGGTTGCGCTGCAGGATCAGCAGCGCGCTGTCCGCAGAGGGTTCATACCCCCCCCTGCGGGCAGCGGCAGCAGGGGGGGAAACGCCTCGCCCCGGCGCACCGATGATGCTGCCGCCGAAGCTGACGGGAAGGTGACGCGCCACCAGGAGATGCCTGTCGTGTCACGCCCCGCCGTACCCCTCACGCAGGTTCTGGAGGAAAACCCGTGGCGCCCCAGCGGCACCCCACGCACCTACTCTGCTGAGGTGACTGTCGCTGTCCCCACCACACGGAAGCTCACAAAGCAGGAAGACGATGCGCTTGTCACACGGCTTTATGAAACTGGGGTGAAGCAGGTCGCCAACGCGCAGGCTCGCCTCTCTGCGAGGTACTGCACCCCGCAGAAGAAGGTGCGTGTTCTATCTGCTGCGGAGATGACGCGTCAGTACGACCGGTCGAAGCAGTGGGAGCAGCGGCTCCACAACAAGATGGAGAAGAGCTACGCCCCTGCCCCGCCGAAGGCGGGGCCTATGGGTGACTCCGACATGCGGTGTTCGGTAAACCGGTTGTATGGCGGAGGGCAGGGCGACGGGGATGCATCGATGGCGAGGGAGATGCTCTATATGAAGTATGACGTGCGGCAGCCGCCGAAGACGTTGGTTTTCACGTCGAAGGGGAGCAGGGTGCAGAGGCAGCTGTCCCGGCAGCAGGCGGCAGAGGCGGCGTCGCGGCTGCACGACAAGGCCCTGAAGGACCGCAGCGAAGCGATGGATGGGCTGTATGCCAAATATGTGCATCCGAACTCCTTCCCTGCGCATAAGCCGGAAGAGTGGAATGAGCTGGTCACGTACCTCTACAAAGGAGGGGACAGCCCCGGCTACCGGAAACGTCGTGATTGATGATGTCCATCCCGGCTGGGGAGGGAGGGGTGGAGGAGGAGGAGGAGGGGGGGGGGGCGTGGTAGTGCCCCCTGCATATTGTGTTGGTTGCTGTGCAGGGGGTGGGTGGGATGAAGGGGGAGGGGGGGGGAGGTGTGTGTATTCAGCATGTGTGAGGAGAAGTGGCCATTTATCGTTTCTGGATGATTTTTTGGCCGTGTTCTTGCGGGGAGGGGAGAGGGGGGGGGGTCGGCCACGTTTTCAAGTGGGGTTGGCCCTCAGAAGCCCTCGGGTGGTCTGTGGATGTGTTGCTGTGTTGGGGGGCTCGCTCCCTATGCCCGCCCGCTTTTCAGCGCAGGCGGGGGTGGGGGGTCGGGCGTGGGGTTGGACAGGGCACGGTCTGGGGGCACACCGTGCGATGCGGTGCTCTGGTGGGACCCACGGAGGCTCTGAGAGGCAGGTTTGCTGTTTGTCTGCTCGATGGCGCAGGGCAAGGCCCTTTGCAGCCCACACACCACCACCCACCAGGTGTGACTCAGGCAAGGAAAGGCAAGGAAGATGAGGGCGACTCTCCACGCTGTTGTGATCGGTCTCCTTGTGGCGACCGCGCAGGGCACGTGCAACCGCAACCGGGGCCAGCGGACCTGTGCGGTGGGGGTGGAGTACGACTACGTGATTGTGGGGGCGGGGCCGGCAGGCACCATCCTCGCAGCGGAGCTGTCGAAGGATGCACGCAACAGGGTGCTGCTGATTGAGGAGGGCGGGTTCTCATCGTTCCACCCCGACATTGACGAGGCGGCCAAGTGGTTCGGGCTCACAACCGACCCGCTGATCGAGAAGGGGTACAAGACCGTTCCCCAGAAGCACATGGACAACCGTGTCATTTCCCTCCCCCGTGCACGCACGACGGGCGGGTGCGGCAGCCACAACGGCATGGTGTACATCCTCGGGAATGAGAAGGACTTCAACGAGCGTTGGAACGTGACCGGATGGAAGTGGGATGACCTGAAGCAGTACTGGGACCACATCGAGTCGACTTACAAGACGGAAATGCTGGACGCGAGCGACTTCTACATGGCACAGTTCATCGCTGCAGCAGAGTACCACAACTACAGCAGCACGAACGACCCGAACGACTTCGAGCTGAACAGGGGGAAGAACTTTGTGCACGCACGCAAGTTCGGGTCTGAGAAGATCTCCGACACATACGTGAAGCGTGAGAGCGCGTGGACGGCGTACATGGAGCCCATCCTGGACGGGTCGCGCAAGAACCTGGATGTGATTGTGAACACGCGTGTGAACAAGGTGTTGTTCCGGGGGCAGCTTGCCATCGGGGTGGAGACGTTCAACCGTGGCACGCGTAGGGTGCAGGACTTCCACGCCAAGAAGGAGGTCATCCTGGCCGCTGGTGCGTACGACACACCGAAGCTGCTGCAGCTGAGCGGAGTGGGTGACTGCGACATGCTGATGGCCGAGCATGGGATTGCGTGCACGTCAAACGTGCCCGGTGTTGGGCAAAACCTGCAGGACCACACCTTCAACGCCCTCTGGAGCCCGCCGCTGAAGGACCAGGCCCAGGAGCTTCCCTCGCAGGTTTTCGGAATGTACGGCGCGCTTGCCCACGAGGCAAGCGGTGAGTACTACCACGGCTTCACAGTCGACAACAACTGGGTGGACTTCTCTCAGAAGTGCATCGGGGTGCTGGTCGAGCCGTTCCACTACAAGTCGCGTGGGACCGTCAAGCTGGCGGACACCAACCCGGCCTCGGCACCCGTGATCGACCACAACTACCTGGGAACACCCGAGGACGAGGCGAAGTTTGTCGCCACAATCAAGAAGGGGCGCGAACTGATGTACGCACCGAACCTGAGGCCCCTGTTCGAGGACGAGACGCAGGAGGTGTCGCCTGGGTGGAGCGTGCAGAGCGACGCAGACATTCTGGCGTGGGGAAGGGCAAGGGCGATCAGCGACTTCCATCCTGCGAGTGGGTGCAAGATGGCCAACGACTTCACAGAGGACGCGATGGCGGTTGTTGACAAGGACCTGCGTGTGAAGGGTACCCAAAACCTGCGCGTCGTCGACGGGTCGATCATGCCGCACATGATTTCTGGGAACCCCAACCAGGTGACCATGATCATCGGGTTCAAGGGTGCAGACATCATCCAGTCGCAGAACTGCAGAAAGTAGACCTGCCGACACGCACCGCCTGCGCTGTCACTGCCCACATGTTTACTGTGCATTGGCAGCATCGCCTAGCTGGGGCCAGGTGGGTCTCGGTGGGACGGTCGCCCATCCGATTCACACACAATCAGTCTCATCAACGCAATCACGCCATCTTGCAACATTGACCCTTTGATACCTCCTGCTGATACCTCCTGCGCGATTTTTGCATTTTACTGTTTGATGGGTTACGAGCGATGAAGCATGACGAAATCGCGAAATACCGAAAGGAATTGTACGACTGAAGCTTGAGGATGATCACCAATAGCGAAGGGAGTACAATTTGTTCATATTTTTTGCACGCCATCTCCACCTGCTGCGCATTGAGCAGGATTTCTCCTCTGTTCCCTCTCCACTGGTCTCCCCATATCTCATGCTCCTCACCTCCTCCATACCACCTCATCTTCTGCTCCTCTCGCTGCGATATCATGGGTTCACAACGACGGGAACAGGAAGGGCTTGTCCAGCTTCCCTGCATTGTCAGACACAATATGGGGAAGCCTGGAAAATACAGCACCGCTCCACCCCCCCCACCCCCATTGATCCCCTTACCCCCCCCTTCGCGCGCCGCGTTCGGTGCGATGTCTTTTTGCGTCTGAGGTCTGGTTCCCAGCCCAGGCAAAAGACGAGTGGTGGCTGTGGCGCACGTGATACGTGATGCGGGGGAGAGCTCGCCTCAATCACACGCACAGCCACCCCGCCTGATGCATTGCGTTTTGCAAGGGGGGGGCGTGGGGGGGTATGTTTTTAATTCGCAATTCGTGTGAACGGAAAAAGCGACCTGCGACCATCTGCCAGCTGGAATCGGATGGGGTTTTTGGCTTTTTCCAGCTAGCTTTCCCTCTCAACATATTTTTTTTCGCTTTTGGAAGTCGCCCGGCGGCTTCCGCGTTTGGGTGTGTGCCTAAGTCCGATAAGATTAGTTGTGCCACACAACAGACAAATACAACTGTCTTTCTTTTTTGCCACACAACCAGTTGCTTCGCGACGAAGCGTCGCGAAGGAACGAAATCGTACGGCTGAAGCTTTCGGATTAGCACTTGGTGTCTTTGATGCCACTTCACAGGGCCTCACCACAGCCTTGAGATATCAGGGTGTGCTTGATCATGAAGTCAGGCGGATCTAGTGCTGTATTGGGTGTTTCTCCCAGAAAGCGAACGGATGAGGTTTATTTGTGTTCAACAATACTTCGGATCGTTAGACACCACCCCACCACAACCCCCTGCACCCCTCCCCACCAGCAACCATCACCGGTGTGAGTGTGTGGAGATATATCATCAGGATTTTACTCGGCGAGCCCTCCGCTTTCTCCAGGCCAATCGGGTGTGTGTGTGTTGCGACAACACACACCCGCCCGGCTTTGCGCACAAGCGAACAGCAGCCCGATGGTTTTCCGAGATAGCTTCAATACCCATCATCACGCCATTGTCCCTCCCTCTCCCTTACCCCCTCCTATGACCCATCACCTACCATCCACCACGTGCGCGATGCGGAGCTTTCACGCATGATTTTTTTTAGCGTTTCTTGGAGTGGCACGGGGTGCTTCGACTGCAAAAGCGAGTTTGCGGAAGCAGCGAAAAGGAACCCGCAGAGAGGGAGGGATAGGCGGGAGGCCTTTGCTCTGTAGTGTCAAACTGTGCCAGTTATTTTGCCTCCTCTATTTTTTTGCGAGGCGACTCACACTTCTCACACTTCTGAGCGAGGGCCCCCCCCCCCCCTCGCAGACCCTCCCATTTGAGGTTGTTCGGAACTTCAATTCAAAAAAAAATCCTTCAGATGGTGTGATCATGGAACCCCCCCCCCCAGACCTGGCACAGAATCCCTATATGATCACACCACTCAGATTTATCCAAGGCGTGTGCGGGTGGGGGTGGGGGTGGGTTGTCCCCACCCCCGTATTTCTTATTGCCGATCGGATCTTGTTTTTATTCTAAAGTGTTTCACCACAAGGAGGTGCCTCGGGAAGCGAGTGGCGGCGGCTGCAAGTGGAGGTTCTCACGGGGCGGGGTGGGAGCGGGCGGTAGAGGGGGGGGGGGTGCAGGGGGTGGGAATGGGGATGCGGCGAGGGAGGTTTGCACATGGGGGAGGTGATTCCGTTGCCACACTCTCTACCAGGTGGGAGGGGCAGCCAGCTCACACTCCTCTCTCTGTAATAACGCCCTATGCCCTATAACCTACCACTACCCCTCCCCCTTCCCTTTCCCCTTTCCCCTTCCTTTCTCCCCGTCTCCCTCTCAGTTGCTCTCTGGCTCGAACCCGCATCCATTCGACAGCTCCTGACTGCATCATATCATAAACCGATCCTTCTTGGCGACTGGATCTCTTTCTTTGTTCTGTGTGCCGGGGGGGTGGGGGGGGATGCGGTGGGTCGCACGGGATATGCATGTCCCATCCTGCTCGCACTGTACAGGATAAGAGTGTGTGTTTCGATGTCACACCCATATCTGCCTCCGCACCAAAGAATTGGTGAAGAAACTTCACAAGGCCTCAAGGCAGCTTTGACACATCAAATGCGATAACATGACCCTCTCTTGTTGTGGATGACCCGCCGGGCTTTCAGCCCGCCGACACTCGGCTTAGTCCCCCATCAGACACTGTGTCACCCCCACCACCCTCTCCATGTCAGGAGCCCCTAATGCCTCTAGACACTGCAACACCCTCTCTTCCAGACTGGCAGGCAGAAACGCCGTCTCGCCAGGGGAGCGGTTTCAGCGTCAAGGGTCTCACCAGGGGACCGGTTTCAGCGTCAAGCCCTCGGCCTGACGAGGATAGTATCATGTCCCCATCAGAACTTGCTGCCCCCCTTCCTCTCTCGCCTGCACCCTCCCTTGTTGTGGATGACTCGCCGGGCTTTCAGCCCGCCGACACTCGGCTTAATCCCCCATCAGACACTGTGTCACCCCCACCACCCTCTCCATGTCAGGAGCCCCTAGTGCCTTTAGACTCTGCAACCCCCTCTCTTCCCGATTATCAGGCTGAAACGCCGTCTCACCAGGGGAGCGACACGCTCTCCCCCGAGTGCACGTCGCCGAGCCCTTGCGTGGGGCGTCGACTTCCTTTCTCCCCTTCCTCCCCTTCTGAGTCCTCGGTTCCCCGCGCGCAGAAACGTGTAGCGCACATGCGGGAGGCAGACGAATCTGCCCTGGAGCGATGCTCGTTTCATAACAACAGAGCAGGTTTTCCTTCCTCCCGCACGATCATCAGCACAGCTAGATCAGGCGTGCCTTCCCCTTTCCCACGGGCCTCACAGGCCTTGCGCTTCTTGGAGCGCAAGACTCGTGCTGTCCGTCCTTCTCGTTCTCGTTTCCTCCGGAAGCAGGTGTTGCGTGCGGTTCCGAAGCGCACCCGCTGCATCCCCTCTCCCACCATCTTTCGTTCGGCGGCTATTCCGCGCTCTTTTCAACGCGTCGTCGCGAAGATTGCGCCTCAGTACCAGCAGGCGCAATCTCCGGCTTCCAGTGTGTGTGTGTCCCCCCTCCTTTACAGCGCAACGAGGAGGAGAGCGAAACCGTGTGGTGTCACGTAGAGCAAAAGTAGGATAGCGGGCCCGGTTCCTCACGGTATGGTCCTTCGGGGCCAGGCTGCGATGCCAGCACGCTAACCCAAATTGCAATACGATAACATGAGATACTTGGCGTGGCTGATTTTTTGCCGTTTCTATACACCTCAGAACTACCCTTTTGTATTTATATTTTAGCCTCCAGCCACACCATACCAATGCCTATCTATGCACATCGTTTCTCCATTATTTCTCCATTATTGTGCGGCGGTCCCCCCAGCCCCACCCGCCTTCCCTTCGTCCCCTCCGTGAATTCATCCTCCCAAATATATCTCCTTCCTGTGGCCTGGGATGGCTGTGATCCGCCCCTTCTCCAACGCAATGTCTTCGGTAACGTTTTGGTGCTGCACCAGCGTCTGAACCTTCAGTCCTGATGGAAGGCGCCCAACTCAAAAGGCGGTGCATCTAAGTCCTCCGGGGCCTGTGGCTGCACTGCCAACTGCTCAATTCAGCGGCGGAATTCAACAAGACGTGGCACTGTTCACAGGTGAGATGTCCAGAGGGCGTGTGGTTGCATGTTGGGTGCAGCCGTGTCTCCCCAAAATGCAACGCCGCTGCACTGTTCATCGCTGCACTGGCCCATACACCCCCTCCTCCCCCGTCGAGTCGTGTGGAATCGGAATGTACCCAAAAGGCTTGCGAGTGCTGTGTCCGGTTGCCCCCCCCCCCCCCCCTCGCTGCCGCCCCCCCCCCTCGCTGCCAGAGAACAGTGCCATGCCTCATGCCATTGCGTTGATTGTTTGTTTGGAGGGTATGCGGCTGCGGTGTGCGGCAGCAGGTTCGGCCAACCACACCCTCACCGTCACAGGTTCAGCAATGGCATGGTACCAGGAGAAGTTCGAATGGAAGGGGGTGAACTTCGGCCTCGGCCTTCTGGGGTTCCTGCTGGTGCTGATCGGGCCTGTGGTGATCTCTGTGTACTTCATCAAAGCGGGATCGCTGTACACAGCATACCACCCTGAGGTGGCACTGATCGACCTGTGGGACACGCTTCCGATCTCGCAGAAGGCGCTGCGGGACAGCGTGATGTGTGAGCGTGGGTTCGACGTGGGAGAGGACCCCATCAACACGACAGATCTGATTCGCTGCAACATGGAGGACAGTGGGTTGAACGGCATTCGGGGTCTCGGTGCTTACACTTACCCTGTGCTGTCGCTGTGGCGGTACGTTATGGCCATTGTCACAGTCTTTCGGATCAATCCTGTCAGGGAGAACCCGTGGAAACCCATATCGGTACTGACAGCGTTGGTCACCTCTGCGATCATATTCTCACTGTTCATGGTCGCCAATGTACCTCGAGAGGAGAGTGGCTGGGAGGTGCGCAGCAACATCCCCGCTGCTGTGTGGGTCGCCCTCCGTGTGGACTTCATCATCAGCACGCTCGGCTACCTTGTCGTCAGTAACAAAACCGGATGCACTGTTGGCATTATGTTAACCGGTGCCCCACTGTTGCTCCCTCTGGCCTTCCTTCTTGCACCTGTCGGGATGCTGCAGTATGCCTACTTCGAAGACTCCTACTGGTATCTCATCGCAGCGCCAATCCATTATGCCATCGGGTATGCCGTGTTCCGGCAGAAGCCACGCTCTATCGCCGCCCTGTACTGTGCCACGGAGTTCACGCTGTGCACAGTGCTGTTCTACACGCTGGGTGGGGCGGACAGGCCGCCTGGCTCCTTCCTCCTCCCCGCAGAGACGTGGAGTGGGATGCTGTTCTTCTCGCTGATATCCCCTGTGATGCTCCCAATGCTGATCTGCTGTGAGGTGGCGGTGCCATCCTACCGAGGGAGCAACCTGCTGCGTCTGTGGCGCAGCCCGTCACCACCACGCGTTGCCCTGGCAGCTACCTACGCGCTGTGTGCGGGGGCGGTGCTGCATATACATGTAAGTGAGTCAGACAGCGAGAACCTTCCCTTCGTCATCGCCCTCTTCCCCGCCAGCATCTGTTTCATCGATCAGCTCCTCGACGATCCTGTTGTGGATATGTTTGCCCGCATCCTACGTCCCCTTGCTGCGTGCCTGGACAGGATCGAGGGGCCGGGAGCGTGCAGTAACGCCCCTGATGACACTGAAACTGCGTGACACAGCAGACATGCACTCCAGGAATGGAGAGGAGCAGCACTGGTTGCCAAGTCTACGACTCGCCAAATGAGCATGCGGTGTGACGAGCCCTGCGCTCCCGCCTCTGAGAACTATCGGGGCAAGCGCCGAAGACGTGGATCACGCAGGAAGAGGTGACTGGAGAGGGGCGATGTGCAGTGAATGTGGTGTCGCCTTCCTTCCGACGCCGTGCGCCCTTTCTGTGTTCAGACTTTCGTGCTCACGAGGGACCCTGGCATGGCTGTTGCCAGGCAGCCTGCGACACATGATATTCTCCACGTCTCATGTCGCGTGCTGCCGAGGCAACGCAAGGCTCTCGGGGTCTGGTGGCCACGGAACGGAACCAGAGAGGGGATGCCCTAATGCTATGCTGACACCTTGTCCCTAAACGGGGGATCCACTGTTTATGTTCCCACACACGCATGCCTGCAATGCCCTTCTCTCAGATGGGCCACTGTGCATCTTGCGTGTGATTTGTTTTCTTGGTGACGGGGGCCTCGCGACCAGATCTGACTGAGTGAGGGAAAGTGAGCAACAGCCCGCTTCCCCTCACTGACTGACGAGCTGACTGGTAGTGAGGCCCCCCGACGCACGTTGTCCTTCACATGGCACGAACATGTTCTTCGTCGCACTGTTCATTGCAGCCCTGATGTCCTCCATCAGTGATTGTGTTCTGCAATGACTTTCTCCCAATGCCCATCTGGCCTCTCCGTCTGGCAGGAGAGCTGTCAGATAATGGCAACACTGCGGCACTCTTGATGACCTTAGGGGTACATGCACAACACATGCCCCACCGCCCTCCCTTCATATCCCCTGGGCATCAAGTCGTGTGGAATCGGAATGTACCCAAAAGGCTTGCGAGTGCTGTGTCCGGTTGTCCCCCCCGTCGCCCCCTGCCAGAGGACAGTGCCACCCAGCCTCCTGCTATTGCGTTGATTGTTTGTTTGGAGGGTATGCGGCTGCGGTGTGCGGCAACAGGTTCGGCCAACACCCTCACCGTCACAGGTTCAGCGATGTCACGGCATACTCAGGATACTCTCGGGAAGCTCAAATGGAAGGGGTTGAGCGGCCTCGGCCTTCTGGGGTTCCTGCTGGCGCTGATCGGGCCTGTGGTGATCTCTGTGTACTTCATCAAAGCGGGACCGCTGTACACAGCATACCACCCTGAGGTGGCACCGATCGACCTGTGGGACACGCTTCCGATCTCGCAGAAGGCGCTGCGGGACAGCGTGATGTGTGAGCGTGGGTTCGACGTGGGAGATGGCCCGATCAACACAACAGATCTGATTCGCTGCAACATGGAGGACAGTGGGTTGAACGGCATTCGGGGTCTCGGTACTTACACTTACCCTGTGCTGTAGCTGTGGCGGTACGTTATGGCCATTGCCGCACGGCGTGGGGTCAAGCCTGTCGGGTGCAGCCTGTACAGAGCCACATCTTTGTTGCTCACGGCTGCCGCCTCTGCGATCATATTTTCACTGTTCATGGTCGCCAATGTACCTCCAGAGGAGAGTGGCTGGGAGGTGCGCAGCAACATCCCCGCTGCTGTGTGGGTCGCCCTCCGTGTGGACTGGATCATCCACACCAGCACCATCCTTGCCCTCCTGGGCGCCGACGACGGCAAACATGGCGATGATGACCTCAGTGCGTGTTTTGGAACTGTCGCAATTTTCCCACTGCTGGTGCCCCCTCTGGCCTTCCTTGCCGCACCTGTCGGGATGCTGCAGTATGCCTACTTCGAAGACTCCTACTGGTATCTCATCGCAGTGCCCATGCATTACCTAATCTGTGCGGTGGTGTGCATGAGTGAGAAACCCTACATCGCCGCCCTGTACTGTGCCACGGAGTTCACGCTGTGCACAGTGCTGTTCTACACGCTGGGTGGGGCGGACAGGCCGCCTGGCTCCTTCCTCCTCCCCGAGAAGGCGTGGAGTGGGATGCTGTTCTTCTCGCTGATGTCCCCTGTGATGCTCCCAGTGCTGATCTGCTATGAGATGGTGGAGCCATTCTACACAGGGAGCAACCTGCTGCGTCTGTGGCGCAGCCCGTCACCACCACGCGTTGCCCTGGCAGCTACCTACGCGCTGTGTGCGGGGGTGGTGCTGTACATACATGTGAGTGAGTCAGACAGCGAGAACCTTCCCTTCGTCATCGCCCTCTTCCCCGCCAGCATCTGTTTCATCGATCAGCTCCTCGACGATCCTGTTGTGGATATGTTTGCTGCGCACGTCCCACCCGCCGTTGCTGCGTTCTACTCAAACCCACGTCGGCACCTCCCCAAGGTGCCCAACTGGATCTCCCTGGACAGGAGCGAGAAGCCGGCATCGGGTCAGGATCGTGCGCAGGACACTGAAAACGAAGTCCCCATGCAGGTGTCGGTCACTAAAGGTGACGCTGATGCGACCTCCAATCGTAGCGGCGGCTCTGAAGTCTGACCCGCAGGCCTACACTGCAGGGATGAGGAGGAGGTGACTGGAGAGGGGCGATGTGCAGTGAATGTGGTGTCGACTTCCTTCCGACGCCGTGCGCCCTTTCTGTGTTCAGACTGTCGTGCTCACGAGGGACCCTGGCATGGCTGTTGCCAGGCAGCCTGCGACACATGATGTTCTCCACGTCTCATGTCGCGTGCTGCCGAGGCAACGCAAGGCTCTCGGGGTCTGGTGGCCACGGAACGAAACCAGAGAGGGGATGCCCTAATGCTATGCTGACACCTTGTCCCTAAACGGGGGATCCACTGTTTATGTTCCCACACACGCATGCCTGCAATGCCCTTCTCTCAGATTGACACAGCAGCACAGACGGCTGCATGCCAACAGCGTTGCAGTTGATGTGTTTGGCAGTGACGGCAAAGCGACAAACCCCACCCTCCACGATCTCACTCGTCACGAGGTTCTGCGGGGTGTGAATGCTGTCCCCTGAAAACATAGCTGTGTCACCTTCAGGCCTGCTGACAAATCGGCTTGATATTCTTCGAAAGTCGTGGCTTGACAACCCGGTGCTGCAAGAGACGCTGTGGTGCTACTGAGGCCCTCGATTTCATCAACCCCCCCCCCCCCTTCTCTCAACTCTTCTCCGAACACAGCCGAACAGTTGCCTGCTTGCTAGTGCCGAACACGGCGTGTTCTGAAGATGACCCCTGAGCGAGACCCCCTTGCCTTTCTCAGTGGGTGACGAGCGAGGGGTGCCCTCCTTCCCCTCACCGACTGACCGACTGCTGACCTCTGACTCGTAGCGAAGGCCCCCGAGTTGTACGTGCATTGCTGGCCTCTTGCCCACGCCAGCCCTGTGCCCTGGGCAGCCATTTTCCCCCGTGTCTCCCATGCATGCAGCCCTCCTGTCCCACCCACCCTGCGTAGGCAAGTGGGCCTGTTGTCGGATGGCTTGGCGGATATTCTATCCGAGAGCGAACACACCGGACCGTGTGTGCACAGCAAACCCCCTCCGCCCTGAGAGTGCATTCCCCGCTTTTCACAACAAAGACAGGGCTGGTTCAACCTGTGCTATGTGTGCCACAGCTGGGCACAACGGCATCTCCCGGAGCCCTGCTGTGGGGTGGGCTCCAGCGGGGGTAGAGTAACCCTTTTCGGGAATGCAGTGTACCAACAAACACCGGTGGGGCTTTCTTGTTCGGCACTCTTCAATGTGGGTGGAAAGTTTCTCGCGCTTGGTTCGTGTCCTTGTGCTCCTCACTCACAACACCATCAGGGGGCGTGTGAGTGGTACATGTCTGTTGTGCTTCTGCCTGAGGCACGTCTCAAAAGGCTGGGTCGCCTTGTTCTTATCTTGCGTTGTTTGGCTGGGAGGTTCGGCCAACCACACCCTCACCGTCACAGGTTCAGCAATGTCACGGGGGAGGCGGTTCAATGTTGGGTTGGTCCTTCTGGGTTCGCTGCTGTGGGTGATCGGGCCTGTGGTGATCTCTGTGTACTTCATCAAAGCGGGACCGCTCGCCACAGCATACCACCCTGAGGTGCCACCGATGGACCTGTGGGACACGCTTCCGACGTCGCAGAAGGCGCTGCGGGACAGCGTGATGTGTGAGCATGGGAACCTCACCATAGGAGAAATCCCCATCAACACGACAGATCTGATTCGCTGCAACATGGAGGACAATGCGTTGGACGGCATTCGGGTTCTCGGTACCTACCTTTACCCAGCGATAGCAGGGTTGCGGTACCTTCTGTTATTTGGTCCCCTGTGCAGGAATGGTTTCGCGTGTATAATTGGGATACTAGTGTGGGTATCGTTTGCCACCTCTTCCATTCTTATATCCCTACTCATGGTCGCCAATTTTCCTCCAGAGTACAGTGGCTGGGAGGTGCGCAGCACGATCCCAGCCGCTGTGTGGGTTGCCGCCCGTGTGGATCTCATCTTCAACAGCTCACTCCTCGTTCTCGTCTTGCACGGCGTCGACCCGGAGGAACCTCAGACTGTGACGTGCTATGGAATCCCGCTTCCTTGCCCACAGTTGTTCCCGTCTCTGGCCTTCCTTGCCGCACCTGTCGGGATGGTGCAGTATGCCTACTTCGAAGACTCCTACTGGTATCTCATCGCAGTGCCCATGCATTACCTGATCTGGGTGGCAATGTCCTTCTGGAAGCTGCCACGCTCTCTAGCCGCTCTCTACTTTGCCACGGAGTTCACGCTGTGCACAGTGCTGTTCTACTCGCTGGGTGGGGCGGACAGGCCGCCTGGCTCCTTCCTCCTCCCCGCAGAGACGTGGAGTGGGATGCTGTTCTTCTCGCTGATATCCCCTGTGGTGCTCCCAATGCTGATCTTCTGGGAGGTGGTGGAGCCATCCTACACAGGGAGCAACCTGCTGCGTCTGTGGCGCAAGCCATCACCACCACGCGTTGCCCTGGCAGCTACCTACGCGGTGTGTGCGGGGGTGGTGCTGCATATACATGTGAGTGAGTCAGACAGCGAGAACCTTCCCTTCGTCATCGCCCTCTTCCCCGCCAGCATCTGTTTCATCGATCAGCTCCTCGACGATCCTGTTGTGGGTATGTTTGCGCGCATCCTACGACCCCTTCCTGCATGCGCATCCTCTTTCTACATACGCATCCTTCGCGCCGTTGCTGAGTGTTGTTCAAAGGGGTGTCGGCACCGCAAGAAGGCGGCAGCGGCTCAGGATAGCGAAGGCACGCAGAATTGTGAACTACCCGCGAAGGTGTCAGCCCCAAAAGGTGGCGAAGTGTCCTCCGACGCCTTTGACGGAGTCTGACCCGCAAGGCTACGTCGACGTGACGGAGTCTGACCTGCAGGCTTACACTGCAGGACACACACAAGACATTGGTGGAGCGAAAATCTTTGGCATGTCCCAAACTTGGTGGGTTGCAACACCGCCACGTTGTTGGATGCCTTGCATATGAGGATGATTTTCTCCCAGTGCCCATCTGGCCTCTCCGTCTTCAGGAGAGCTGTCAGATAATGGCAACGTCAAAGCGGTTGAGCATGCCAACAGCGTTGCTGTTGATGTGTTTGGCAGTGCATGCGCAGCAACAAACCCATCCTCCGCTCCGCCTCCACGGCGTCACATTCCACCCTTGCACAGCAGGGATTCCACACCGTCTCTGTGTCACGCACATCCTTTGGGCCTCTTGGATCATATGTAGTCTCTTCGTACTCGCCGACTGTGCTCCAGAAGTATGGTGGGTGGGTAGGTGCGCAGCAGCATCCCCGACGCTGTGTGGGTTGCCGCCTGTGTACGTCTTCCTACAAAAGTCGCACTCATCCCCGTGAACCATGACCCGAACCTCATTGGCTTGATGCTTGGGGCCACGATTCTTTTGACAAGAGCTAGTTGCAGACCACTTCCGAGGAAAGGATGGGAAAGGCTCTCAGTGTTTCATCGTGTTTTCCACACACGCATGCCTGCAATGCCCTTCTCTCAGATGGGCCACTGTGCATCTTGCGTGTGCTTTGTTTTCTTGACGACGAATGTTGTCCTTGTCACGTATCAAACGTTTATTCGTCGCACTGTTCATCGCAGCGCTGATGGTGTACGTGATCGAGTGTGTGTTGGAATGTTGCTGCAGTGCCCCATCTGGCCTCTCCGTCTGGCAGGAGAGCTGTCAGATAATGGCAACACTGCGGTACTCTTGATGACCTTAGGGGTGCATGCACAACACATGCCCCACCACCGGAAGCTGGGTTGTCGTCGCACCAGCCTGTGGTCGTCTCAGCTGAGTAAAGAAGCCTGGATGGTGGGTCTGCCCACGGCAGTGTGGTGAGCCTTGGTCGGCCGGTGCTCGAGTGGGTGCTGTAGGCACGCTGCCAAGACACGAGAAGACGCAGCCCTCCACACCCGTCCCTGGCCCCTCGCCCTGGCACATGTCTGTTGTGCTTCTGCCTGAGGCGCGTCTCAAGAACAAGGCGACCCAGCCTTATCTTGCGTTGTTTGGCTGGGAGGTTCGGCCAACCACACCCTCACCGTCACAGGTTCAGCAATGTCACAGGGGAGGCAGCTAAATGTTGGGTTGGCCCTTCTGGGTTCGCTGCTGTGGGTGATCGGGCCTGTGGTGATCTCTGTGTACTTCATCAAAGCGGGACCGCTGGCCACAGCATACCACCCTGAGGTGGCACCGATCGACCTGTGGGACACGCTTCCGACGTCGCAGAAGGCGCTGCGGGGCAGCGTGATGTGTGAGCATGGGAACTTCACCATAGGAGAATTCCCCAGCAACACGACAGATCTGATTCGCTGCAACATGGAGGACAATGCATTGGACGGCATTCGGGTTCTCGGTACCTACCTTTACCCAGCGATAGCAGGGTGGCGGTACCTTCTGTTATTTGGTCTCCTGTGCAGCAATGGTTCCGCGATGATGGCGTGCGTGCCATTCATTGTGCTGGGATCGTTTGCCACCTCTTCCATACTTATATCCCTACTCATGGTCGCCAATTTTCCTCCAGAGTATAGTGGCTGGGAGGTGCGCAGCACGATCCCCGCCGCTGTGTGGGTTGCCGCCCGTGTGGATCTCATCTTCAACAGCGTCATCCTCGCTCTCCTCTTGCACGGCGTCGACCCGGAGGAACCTCAGACTGTGCAGTGCTGTGGAATCCCGCTTCCTTGCGCACAGTTGTTCCCGGCTCTGGCCTTCCTTGCCGCACCTATCGGGATGGTGCAGTATGCCTACTTCGAAGACGCCTACTGGTATCTCATCGCAGTGCCCATGCATTACCTGATCTGGGTGGCAATGCTCTTCTGGAAGCTGCCACGCTCTCTAGCCGCCCTCTACTTTGCCACGGAGTTCACGCTGTGCACAGTGCTGTTCTACTCGCTGGGTGGGGCGGACAGGCCGCCTGGCTCCTTCCTCCTCCCCGCAGAGACGTGGAGTGGGATGCTGTTCTTCTCGCTGATATCTCCTGTGATGCTCCCAGTGCTGATCTTCGATGAGATGGCGGAACGGTCCTACACAGGGAGCAACCTGCTGCGTCTGTGGCACAGCCCGTCACCACCACGCGTTGCCCTGGCAGCTACCTACGCGCTGTGTGCGGGGATGGTGCTGTATATACATGTGAGTGAGTCAGACAGCGAGAACCTTCCCTTCGTCATCGCCCTCTTCCCCGTCAGCCTCTGTTTCATCGATCAGCTCCTCGACGATCCTGTTGTGGGTATGTTTGCGCACATCCTACGTCCTCTTCCTGCGTTCTTCATACGCATCCTCCGCGCTGTTGCTGAGTGTTGTTCAAAGGGGTGTCGGCACCGCGAGAAGGCGGCAGCGGCTCAGGATAGCGAAGGCACGCAGAATTGTGAACTACCCGCGAAGGTGTCAGCCCCAAAAGGTGGCGAAGTGTCCTCCGACGCCTTTGACGGAGTCTGACCTGCAGGCTTACACTGCAGGACACACACAAGAAACATTGGTGGTGCGCAAATCTTTGGCATGTCCCAAACTTGGTGGGTTGCAACACCGCCACGTTGTTGGATGCTTATGAGGATGATTTTCTCCCAGTGCCCATCTGGCCTCTCCGTCTTCAGGAGAGCTGTCAGATAATGGCAACGTCAAAGCGGTTGAGCATGCCAACAGCGTTGCTGTTGATGTGTTTGGCAGTGCATGCGCAGCAACAAACCCATCCTCCGCTCCGCCTCCACGGCGTCACATCCCACCCTTGCACAGCAGGGATTCCACACCGTCTCTGTGTCACGCACATCCTTTGGGCCTCTTGGATCATATGTAGTCTCTTCGTACTCGCCGACTGTGCTCCAGAAGTATGGTGGGTGGGTAGGTGCGCAGCAGCATCCCCGACGCTGTGTGGGTTGCCGCCTGTGTACGTCTTCCTACAAAAGTCGCACTCATCCCCATGAACCATGACCCGAACCTCATTGGCTTGATGCTTGGGGCCACGATTCTTGTGACAAGAGCTAGTTGCAGACCACTTCCGAGGAAAGGATGGGAAAGGCTCTCAGTGTTTCATCGTGTTTTCCACACCCGCATGCCTGCAATGCCCTTCTCTCAGATGGGCCACTGTGCATCTTGCGTGTGCTTTGTTTTCTTGACGACGAATGTTGTCCTTATCACGTATCAAACGTTTATTCGTCGCACTGTTCATCGCAGCGCTGATGGTGTACGTGATCGAGTGTGTGTTGGAATGTTGCTGCAGTGCCCCATCTGGCCTCTCCGTCTGGCAGGAGAGCTGTCAGATAATGGCAACACTGCGGTACTCTTGATGACCTTAGGGGTGCATGCACAACACATGCCCCACCGCCCTCCCTTCATATCCCCTGGGCAGCAAGTCGTGTGGAATCGGAATGTACCCAAAAGGCTTGCGAGTGCTGTGTCCGGTTGTCCCCCCCTCGCCCCCTGCCAGAGGACAGTGCCACCCAGCCTCATGCCATTGCGTTGATTGTTTGTTTGGAGGGTATGCGGCTGCGGTGTGCGGCAGCAGGTTCGGCCAACCACACCCTCACCGTCACAGGTTCAGCAATGGCATGGTACGAGGAGACGTTCGAGTGGAAGGGGGTGAGCGGCCTCGGCCTTCTGGGAGTCCTGCTGGCGCTGATCGGGCCTGTGGTGATCTCTGTGTACTTCATCAAAGCGGGACCGCTGTACACAGCATACCACCCTGAGGTGGCACCGATCGACCTGTGGGACGCGCTTCCCATCTCGCAGAAGGCGCTGCGGGACAGCGTGATGTGTGAGCGTGGGTTCGACGTGGGAGGGGACCCCAACAACACGACAAATCTGATTCGCTGCAACATGGAGGACAGTGGGTTGAACGGCATTCGGGGTCTCGGTGCTTACACTTACCCTGTGCTGTCGCTGTGGCGGTACGTTATGGCCATTGCCACACGGCGTGGGGTCAAGCCTGTCGGGTGCAGCCTGTACAGAGCCACATCTGTGTTGCTTTCGACTGGCGCCTCTGTGATCATATTTTCACTGTTCATGGTCGCCAATGTACCTCCAGAGGAGAGTGGCTGGGAGGTGCGCAGCAACATCCCCGCTGCTGTGTGGGTCGCCCTCCGTGTGGACTGGATCATCTACAGCAGCACCATCCTTGCCCTCATTTTCGTCAACGAAGGCGCTGATGACAGCAGTGTGGGTTTTGGAATGTTGGCATTTTTCCCACTGCTGGTGCCCCCTCTGGCCTTCCTTGCCGCACCTGTCGGGATGCTGCAGTATGCCTACTTCGATGACTCCTACTGGTATCTCATCGCAGTGCCCATGCATTACCTAATCTGGGTGGTGGTGTGCAAGAGGGAGGAACCCTACATCGGGGCCCTGTACTGTGCCACGGAGTTCACGCTGTGCACAGTGCTGTTCTACACGCTGGGTGGGGCGGACAGGCCGCCTGGCTCCTTCCTCCTCCCCGAGAAGGCGTGGAGTGGGATGCTGTTCTTCTCGCTGCTGTCCCCTGTGCTGCTCCCAATGCTGATCTGCTATGAGATGCTGGAGCCATCCTACACAGGGAGCAACCTGCTGCGTCTGTGGCGCAGCCCGTCACCACCACGCGTTGCCCTGACAGCTACCTACGCGCTGTGTGCGGGGATGGTGCTGTACATACATGTGAGTGAGTCAGACAGCGAGAACCTTCCCTTCGTCATCGCCCTCTTCCCCGCCAGCATCTGTTTCATCGATCAGCTCCTCGACGATCCTGTTGTGGATATGTTTGCTGCGTACGTCCCACCTGCCGTTGCTGCGTTCTACTCAAACCCACGTCAGCACCTGCCCAAGGTGCCCAAGTGGCTCTCCCTGGACAGGAGCGAGTAGCCGGCATCGGGTCAGGATCGTGCGCAGGACACTGAACACAAAGTCCCCATGCAGGTGTCGGTCACTAAAGGTGACGCTGATGCGACCTCCAATCGTAGCGGCGGCTCTGAAGTCTGACCCGCAGGCCTACACAAGGGTGTTGCACGCTTCTACGAAATATAGGTCACGTTGGACCCCGCCTTTTCTGCATCAGCAGACACACACAAGAAACATTGGTGCAGCGCAAATCTGGCAGTGTCCCAAACTTGGTGGGTTGCAACACCGCCACGTTGTTGGATGCCTTACATATGAGGATGATTTTCTCCCAGTGCCCATCTGGCCTCTCCGTCTTCAGGAGAGCTGTCAGATAATGGCAACGTCAAAGCGGTTGAGCATGCCAACAGCGTTGCTGTTGATGTGTTTGGCAGTGCATGCGCAGCGACAAACCCATCCTCCGCTCCGCCTCCACGGCGTCACATCCCACCCTTGCACAGCAGGGATTCCACACCGTCTCTCTGTCACGCACATCCTTTGGGCCTCTTGGATCATATGTAGTCTCTTCGTACTCGCCGACTGTGCTCCAGAAGTATGGTGGGTGGGTAGGTGCGCAGCAGCATCCCCGACGCTGTGTGGGTTGCCGCCTGTGTACGTCTTCCTACAAAAGTCGCACTCATCCCCATGAACCATGACCCGAACCTCATTGGCTTGATGCTTGGGGCCACGATTCTTGTGACAAGAGCTAGTTGCAGACCACTTCCGAGGAAAGGATGGGAAAGGCTCTCAGTGTTTCATCGTGTTTTCCACACACGCATGCCTGCAATGCCCTTCTCTCAGATGGGCCACTGTGCATCTTGCGTGTGCTTTGTTTTCTTGACGACGAATGTTGTCCTTATCACGCATCAAACGTTTATTCGTCGCACTGTTCATCGCAGCGCTGATGGTGTACGTGATCGAGTGTGTGTTGGAATGTTGCTGCAGTGCCCCATCTGGCCTCTCCGTCTGGCAGGAGAGCTGTCAGATAATGGCAACACTGCGGTACTCTTGATGACCTTAGGGGTGCATGCACAACACATGCCCCACCGCCCTCCCTTCATATCCCCTGGGCATCAAGTCGTGTGGAATCGGAATGTACCCAAAAGGCTTGCGAGTGCTGTGTCCGGTTGTCCCCCCCTCGCCCCCTGCCAGAGGACATCAGCGTCAACCCCAGGTGCCCACCCCGCCCCCCCCTCCCCCACCCCGACAGACACGCCGCCTTTGTTTTTCCCCTCACCACCCCTTCCCTGTCAGGAGGCTTACACACACACTCCCCCCCCGCCCCTTCGCCCACCCACACCCCCGTCGGGGCGGTCCGCGCCGCACGGGGGTCTGTGGTGGGCAGGGCACAGACCAACTGTGGGGCGGAGCCCCCCCCCCCCCGCCCCCCTTCCTCTCCCCTTCCCCCCTCTCACGCTCAGCCCGATGCCTCTGCCGGATTTCCTGAGCAGCGAGGTGAGAGAGGGGCTGGTGGAAGGGGGCTTTGAGAGGCTGTTTCCCGTGCAGGAGCAGATCTACCCACATGTGGTTGCGGCGTACAACGCCAGGGTGCGGTATGACGTGTGCGTCTGCAGCCCAACCGGGAGCGGGAAGACACTCTCCTATGTCCTGCCCATTGTTGAGTCGCTGCGGACACGGCGTGTCCCGCAGCTCCGCTGCATCGTGGTAGCTCCGAGGAAGGAGCTGGCAAAGCAGGTGTTCGCAACATTCAAACTCTTCGCAAAACGCACCAAGCTTGTGGTGCAGCTCGCCAGCGGTGAGGACCTCCTGCGGGTCGACACATCTCGCTACAGCGCACGCCAGCCGGACGTGGTGGTGGCCACCCCAGCTCGTCTTATGGAGCTTTTTCAAAGCCTCCCTGGCATGACACTACGCGACCTTCGCTACCTCGTGCTGGATGAAAGCGATCTGCTCCTTGCCGACTCGACGCAAGACTGGCTCCGCGGTGTCCTCAGCAAAGCCGAGCAGGATGTGCAGGCCTCGGGGTCCGCCTCGCCCCCACCGCTGCACCGCCTCCTCTTCTCCGCGACGCTGACCCACAACGTGGCGAAGCTGAACCAGGCACGCCTGGTGAACCCGAAGCACTTCATGCTTGCATCTGACGGGAGCACCCTCAATAACGTGCTGCGCTACGCAATCCCCGACACCCTGGAGGAGCGGGTCGCGATGTGCGGCGAGGGGGAGAAGGTTCTGGCGCTGCGGCGCATCCTCAGCGAGGAGGAGGGCACGGTACTCGTCTTCACGAAAACCACGGAGGCGGCGCACCGGCTGACCCGCATCCTGCAGCTCATGGGGGCTGAGGCTGATGAGTTCAGCGGGCAGCTCACCCCTGCACAGCGTGCGCATGTCGTGCAGAACCTCCGACTCGGGGTCTCCACCTGTGGCGTCTGCTCCGACGCGCTTGCCAGAGGGATTGACGTCGACAGGGTCTCCCTCGTGGTGAACTATGAGGTGCCTTCGTTTATCCAGACCTACATCCACAGGGTTGGTCGCACTGCACGCGCGGGGCGTGCCGGGTCTGCGGTGACACTCATCGAGAGCGAGGAGGAGAGGGAGGAGTTCCTCCTCCTCAGGAAGAAGGCAGCGCAGAGCGACACGAACCCTGTCACCAGCGTGACCATCGAGGCAGCCTCTGCAAGGAGTGGGAAGGCCGAGCCGCTCCGCCAGCTGCTGGCGGACAGCCTGTCGGCACTTCAGGACATCCTCTCCAGGGAGAGGAAGGGTCTGCTGTGCACCCACTCCTCACTGCCTGAGGGGGAGGTTGCTCTGATCAGGCAGAAGCACGCCACCCTGATGATGGGGCGGAAGAAGGAGCTGCACCGCGTCCTGACAGAGCAGTCTCGCAAGAGGAAACGCGAGGGCGAGGATGGGGATGATGATGATGATGATGATGACGTGGTGGCGGAAGGGGAAGCCGACGGGGCGGATCCCGGCAGCGACGCGGATGCCGCTTCCGACGCCCCTAGGAAGAGTGAGGGTGGTGGTGGCAGCTCCGCTGGAGACTAGAGTGCGTCGAGCGAGGTCGGACAGTCACCCACCAGGGGGGGAAGGGGAGTGCGACGCGGAGTGGAAAATATGTCGGGCTGTGGTCGGGGTGGGGGGGGGGGTGGGGGAGTGAAAGCTGCATCATGCCCGGGGGTGGGGGGGGGGGAGTGGGCGTTCCGAACGAAAATAGGTGGTTTCCCCCCTCTCCCCGGCCCCCCCCCCCCTTCCCACACACAGCCCAGAGCCAAGCTCCCAGCCACTCCGTTGAGCGGATGCATGCCGTTGTACGCTGTGCAAAGTGGTGTGTTTTGCTAGCCTGTGGGGGGTGGTGGTGGTGGTGGTGGTGGTGACGAGGGCTTTGTGGCTTTGTTGGTTATGTCTATCAAACGTGACAGCCGGTATTCTGTTGTAGCGGGTCACTATTGTGCATGCCACCCTTCCCACCTCCCCCCCCCCCCCTGATGAAACGCGAGTGAAGGGTGATCATTCTTGTGCTCCCTTCTACTTCGATTTCACTTCCCCCCCCCCCCTTGTGACGAAACGCACGACAACACAGTCCCCTCCCCACGGGGAGAATCATCAGCAACCAGCCGATATCAAGAGAAGACGGGGGCGGGGGGAGGGGGGAATGAAGGAAGGGCGGGTTTCCCGCGGTGCGTTGCTATCAAAAGGTCCATCCCCCCCCCCCCCCCAAGTGGGGAGACAGTCAAAGAGTGGAGGGATCTATGTAGTGGCGGCACCACATCCCCCCTCCCCCCCCTCTTTCCCCCCCGCCCCCCTTCTCCTCTCCTCTCCCCTCCCCTCCATGCATTGCGAGAGGGTCTTGTGGGAAGATTGCCTTGCCTTCATTCTCTCGGCAGGTCCATCCCCACCCTCCCCGTCCAGTCGGAGATCTGGTGTGGTGACTACAAAAAAAAGGGGGCCAACATTGCAAGAAGGTGCTGGTAGACCTGAGTTTTCCATCCATTCTCGACAACATCAATCAAATCCCCCCCCTCCAGAACTGGAAATCCTCCTTCTACCTCCATCTACTTCCCTTCTGCACTTCTGCACTTCACTGCCTCACCACCCCCCCTCCAGGCGATGCCTCCCAAGGAGGGGAAGAAGAAGAAGGGTGGCGATGAGGGGGTGCCGGAGAAGAGCGAGTGGCAGCTGCGGTACGACGACCTGGCTGTGAAGCACGCCGCCGTCACCCAGTCGCTGGAGGAGGCACACCGGCGGTACGACGGCCTGCGCAAGCAGGACCTCCACCGGCAGCAGGCCGCCGCCATACTCAAAAGCGAGGAGTCGCAACGTCTGCGCGACAACGCTGCGCGGGAGTGGCAGGAGGAGCGCAGGCGATACCACACGGAGTGCCTCACGGGAGACCGCGTCGCTGCGCAGCACAGCCTGATCCTGCGGCAGGAATCCACGCTGCATCACCTTGGGGAGGAGGTGCGATCGCTGCAGTCCGAGGCAGCGCGCCTCACCGATGCGGAGCTCTCCCGCCGCGTCGCCCTGCAGGATGAGGAGATCGGGAGCCTGCGGCGCAACCTCCGCCGGCACGTCGCGCAGGAGAACTCTGTCTCCGCAAAGCAGCAGCGCTACGCCACACTGCTTGCCACCGCGCCGCAGGGCGTGGGGGGTCAAAACCGCCGCCGTGCCCTGGTGATCAGCTGTGAAATGGCACCCCCACTCCCGACGCTGCACCACAGCGCGGATGACGCCGTCGAGGTTGCCGATGTCCTGCGAGCCGCAGGGCACAGCGTGGAGGTGCTGACCTCCCACAGCGATGCCTCCGGGGCAGGCGGCGGAGCCGCCTTCGCCTCCACACGGCTTAACATCCTGAAGCGCGCCACCGCCGCCGGCCTCTTCGCATCGGGAGGGGGTGTCGTGATCTACATCACCTGCTACGCCTTCCGCCACGCCACCCACGGGGTGGTGCTCGTCCCCTCCGATGCGACACTCCCCCCCGACTTCGCCCCCCTCCGCCGTCGGGAGGCCAGCCGGTGCGACATCTCCGCCGGGAGCAACCTGCTCCCGCTCAGCCGCCTCCTCGCGTGCGTCACCGACTTTGGGATGGTCTCCCCCACCATCCTCCTCGACAGCGCCACGCCGTGCCCTGCGGCAATCTCCCCTGCTGGGGGGCTGGTCTGCGCTGCCACCGCCGCCGCCGCAACCCCCGCCTACCTCGCAGAGTATATGACCCCCGCAGCTCGGTTAGGGCACCCCCCACGCCAGCCCCGCGGCGTGCTCTCAGCGGAGCTGCGTGACACCCTTCTCCGCTCCCAAGGCAGCCTTGCCGTGGCGGGGTTTATCTCACACCTTGCGGGGAAACCCGCCGGCAGGCGGTGGCCGCTGCAGAGGGTGCCTTCGGAGGAGGCTGTGCTGAAGGAGGCCTTGCCGGCCTGCCTAGGGGACCCCCCTGCGCTGGTCCGCGGGGAAGGGGTGGATCTGCAAGGGTTTCAGAAGGCACCGGATGCGCATGTGTCGCTGCATCTCGCGGTGGACGTGCGGATCGCGCCCCTCCTGAGGAGCGCCGGGTCGGAGGAACACCGGCTTGTCCAGCGGAACCGGAACACCTTCCGGGAGTGGCTCCACGCGTGGCTCGCCACTGTCCTGTCTGACATGGGGTTCCCACTCGAGGAGAAGGCAACCCCCACCTCAAAGCAGCCCCTACCAGTCTCCATCACCTCCGTCCTCCCGCGCAGCATCCTCCGGGGGAGGGGCACTCCCTTCGACCCATACTCCGATGGAGACTACGGCTGGGTTGAGGTCTGCACACAGCAGGACATTACAACCGGCACCGCCACATCACCCCCCTCTCCTATCCCCACAAGCGACGCCACTGCGGAGACTGCGGAGCTGCTCCAGCCTGATCATGTCGAGGGGGCTCCGAGATGGCTTGTCTGGGGGTTCCATGAGAGGCGGTGCGCCTCGGAGCTGACCCTTGTGTTGGTGTATATGCGGCGCCCGAAGGTGTCGCTCACCCTGGAGGGGTGGCGCGAGAGAGGCGTCCTCCAGGTGGCCTGCGAGGACCCGGCTGAGGTGATCCGCGAGGCGTATGCAGGTCTGGCCCACCTGGGGGGGCGCCCCCTCGCCTCCCTGATGCAGGGGGTGACTGTTGGGGTGCGGGCCACCCCTGAGGCGTTCTCCGCGCTGGATCTGTTCAGCCGTGCGGCGGCGGGGCGGCTGTGGGATGCGGTGCCCCGCAGCACCGCCGACGCCACCACGCAGTGCCGGTGCCCCTTCGACGTGTTTGCTGCGGGGATGCCGCCTGCAGGCTTTGCCGCACCGCCGGCGGCAGCCGCTGCCGCGAGGCCCCAAAGGATCCCACAGGGCACCCTGGTGACAGTCAGATGCTGGCCTGAGCTGGGCGATCCGGAAACAGGCGTATGGGCAGATGCGTGTGTCGATGGATTTGACGAGGGGCGCCAAGTTTACCTCGTGTCGCGCGTGGAGAGGGATGGGGGCGATTGCAACCCCGGTGATGGCGGTGGAGGTGGAGGTGGCGGTGGCGCGCTGTCTGTCGGGTGTGCACCGGTGGAAGACGTGTTCATCTCGGACAGCGATCGGAAGGAGGCATGGGAGAAGTGGGCCTCTCTCCCCATTGGGGAGCGGGCGGGGTACGCCCAGCAGTTTGGGAACCTGCAGCGGGTGAAGCAGGGGCGTGACATTGGGAGTGAGGCAGAGCTGCGGGCCGTGTCGCAGCACCGCGATCTGCACATGGTGAATGCAGTGAGCGTTGCCGCCACGCGTGCCTTGGTGAGCTGCAGCGACTACTACGTGGTGTTTGTGTGGGGCACTGTCGGGGATCCCTTCTCCACCCCGCCGGAGACGGGGATGCACCGCATGCGTGCCGTGGCAAAGTCGTTCCTTGCGGCGGAGCCTCCCGTGCCCCCTGCAAGGCGTCCCGTATCCTTCTTCTACTTCTGTGCCTGCAACGGAGGGGGGTCTCCGGGAGATCCCGAGGGTGACGGGTTGGGCCCCGCGGCAGACTTCGGGTTCCGCAACAGGCAGGTGCATGGGCACCTTTCGCATGCACAGGGGTGTAGCGTGGTGGTATGTGCAAAAGGGGGTCCGGTGGGCGACAGGGGGGGGCAGGCACCGCATGCATCTCGGCACCCGTTTTCACGTTGTTCCGAGTCTCGTGCCCGATGATGGGATTGAGGGCTTTCAGTCGAACCGTTCAGCCCATTGTTGTGTGTCGACGCTGGGGTATCAGGACTGCACTCTCGCCAGCTATGAACAGACAGGATGCTGTTCGTTGATGATATTTTCAGGGGAAACACCGGCAAGTGACTCATTGTTTGGCTGTGGGGTGGTTGTCACACGGCGTAGCACACACGCCACACCCCGCCCCCCTTCATCTTCGCAGATGACAGATGTCGTGTCCTCGCGTGTGTTTGTGATGCGGCCCAACTCAGATGTGCTGTCACGAGGCGGGGTCTTCACGCTGCCCGAGTACCGGGCTTTCGTACAGGCGGTGCTGAGCGGCGACCTGGATGGCATAGGAGGCGATCCGCAGTTCTCCTTCCCTGAGGGGCTGCGCACAATGCACATCAGCCTGGCATGACGGGGCTGTCACAGCAGCTTCTGATCCCCCCTTCTGGTGGTGGGTCCTGTGTCATCTGCTTGTGGTATCACGTCACAACGGCGGCGCTGCCGTTTTGCCAAACGGCAGCGCTCCTGCCACCACGCCAAACGAGCCCTCTTCTAACGTCATCTGATGCGGAGTTGGGTTGTCGTCGCACCAGCCTGTGGTCGTCTCAGCTGAGTGAAGAAGCCTGTATGATGGTCTGCCCACGGCAGTGTGGTGAGCCTTGGTCGGCCGGTGCTCGAGTGAGTGCTGTAGGCACGCTGCCAAGACACGAGAAGACGCAGCCCTCCACACCCGTCCCTGGCCCCTCGCCCTGGCACGTGTCTGTTGTGCTTCTGCCTGAGGCGCGTCTCAAGAACAAGGCGACCCAGCCTTATCTTGCGGTGTGGAGCAACAGGTTCGGCCAACCACACCCTCACCGTCACAGGTTCAGCAATGTCATGGGATACTCTCAGGAAGTTCGAATGGAAGGGGGTGAGCGGCCTCGGCCTTCTGGGGTTCCTGCTGGCGCTGATCGGGCCTGTGGTGATCTCTGTGTACTTCATCAAAGCGGGACCGCTGTACACAGCATACCACCCTGAGGTGGCACCGATCGACCTGTGGGACACGCTTCCGATCTCGCAGAAGGCGCTGCGGGACAGCGTGATGTGTGAGCGTGGGTTCGACGTGGGAGAGGACCCCAACAACACGACAGATCTGATTCGCTGCAACATGGAGGACAGTGGGTTGAACGGCATTCGGGGTCTCGGTACTTACACTTACCCTGTGCTGTCGCTGTGGCGGTACGTTATGGCCATTGCCGCACGGCGTGGGGTCAAGCCTGTCGGGTGCAGCCTGTACAGAGCCACATCTTTGTTGCTCACGGCTGCCGCCTCTGCGATCATATTTTCACTGTTCATGGTCGCCAATGTACCTCCAGAGGAGATAGGCTGGGAGGTGCGCAGCAACATTCCCGCTGATGTGTGGGTCGCCCTCCGTGTGGACTGGATCATGTACACCATCACTCTCGCTGCCCTCATGGTCGCCGACGACGGCAAACGTGGCGATGATGACATCTGTGACTGTTTTGGACCTTGCGCAACTTTCCCACTACTGCTGGTGCCCCCTCTGGCCTTCCTTCTTACACCTGTCGGGATGCTGCAGTATGCCTACTTCGAAGACTCCTACTGGTATCTCATCGCAGTGCCCATGCATTACCTGATCTGTGCGGTGGTGTACAAGAGGAAGGAACCCTACATCGCCGCCCTGTACTGTGCCACGGAGTTTACGCTGTGCACAGTGCTGTTCTACACGCTGGGTGGGGCGGACAGGCCGCCTGGCTCCTTCCTCCTCCCCGCAGAGACGTGGAGTGGGATGCTGTTCTTCTCGCTGATGTCCCCTGCGCTGCTCCCAGTGCTGATCTGCTGTGAGATGGTGGAGCCATCCTACACAGGGAGCAACCTGCTGCGTCTGTGGCGCAGCCCGTCACCACCACGCGTTGCCCTGGCAGCTACCTACGCACTGTGTGCGGGGATGGTGCTGTACATACATGTGAGTGAGTCAGACAGCGAGAACCTTCCCTTCGTCATCGCCCTCTTCCCCGCCAGCATCTGTTTCATCGATCAGCTCCTCGACGATCCTGTTGTGGATATGTTTGCTGCGTACGTCCCACCCGCCGTTGCTGCGTTCTACTCAAACCCACGTCAGCACCTGCCCAAGGTGCCCAAGTGGCTCTCCCTGGACAGGAGCGAGAAGCCGGCATCGGGTCAGGAACTTACGGAGAGTCTCCTGGATTATGAGCTACCCGCGAAGGTGTCAGCCCCAACAGGTGGTGTATCCTCACAAGACCCATGTGCCGGAGGGAGGCAACCCCCCATCACGCTGGATGTCCGGAGAGCCCCCGGGGAGCAGCTCGGGTTGGTGACGCTGAACATCAAGGCCATGGTGTTTGAGAGTGCGGATGCCAGCAGGCCCGCCGGCCGCACCGGGGTGGCTGACTACGTGGGGCTTTCCCTCACGCATTGCGACGGGAACCCGATTACCGACCTGCAGAAGCAGCTCGAAGGGAAGCAGGACTTCTCACTGACCTTCGGCCTGCGCAACGAGCTCCGCGTGGTGCGGAGCTCACCCAAGGAGTCGCTCGGGCTCGAATATTACGAACCGAGGAGCAACACTCCCGGCGCGATGCTCGTGACAGGGGTAACCTCTGGGGGTGCCTGCGACCGGGCTGGGGTAGCCGCCTTCATCGGCACCTGTTTGACCCACATCGACGGCATGCCCTGTCCAGACACCTTCGGGCTGCGGGACCTGGTCGACGGGAAGACGGACATGGTTCTCCGTTTCCGCGAAGCCAATGGTCAACCCGCCCCCGCGGACATGCCGACCCTGATGCCCCCGCAGAATTGTGAACCACCCACAGAGGTGTCAGCCCCAACTGATGGCGAAGTGTCCTCGGACAACTTTGACGTAGTCCTCTGACCCGCAAGGCTACACTGCAGGGATGAGGAGGAGGTGACTGGAGAGGGGCGATGTGCAGTGAATGTGGTGTCGACTTCCTTCCGACGCCGTGCGCCCTTTCTGTGTTCAGACTTTCGTGCTCACGAGGGACCCTGGCATGGCTGTTGCCAGGCAGCCTGCGACACATGATATTCTCCACGTCTCATGTCGCGTGCTGCCGAGGCAACCCGAGGCTCCACGGAACGGAACCAGAGAGGGGATGCACGAACAACCACGAGCAAGGGTGTCGCATGTGTCCGCGAAACGCAGGTCACGTTGAACCCCGTATTTTCGCTTCTTCTCATGATTTTCTCCCAGCGCCCATCTGGCCTCTCCGTCTTCAGGAGAGCTGTCAGATACTGGAAACACCACAGAGCCTGAGCTGTCGATTGCATGCCAACAGCGTTGCTGCTGATGTGTTTGGCGGTGCAGGCGCAGCGAAGTGCCCCACCCCGCTCCGCCTCCACGGAGTGACATCGCTGCTGTGCCACACACAGCGTTCTTCTGGGCTCTCTTCATACTCGCCGATAGTCCTCCACAGCTTGGTGGATGGTTGGTGCTGCGTACCTCCCATGCACCGTGCCCTGGAAGACCATCGACCTTCCACCCCCCGTTGCGGTGTTCTCCTTGTGACTCCGGAGAACATGGGTGCGCATGCCGCGTATTGTGTTCTTGGCAGTCTGCAGGGCCTCCCGAGAACTCGAGCGAAGAGGCACGTTGCGAGACACCTGTTTGCGGTGCCTCGCCGCAGAGTAGGCGTCGGGCGCTCTCTTGTGACGGGGATGCGTTCCATGATCCATAGATACCTGACACCTTGCCCCTATCGCCCATGAGTGCTCGAGTTAGGGGTCAGTAAGTACTCCCAGTATTTCATCATGTTTCATCCACACACGCGCGCGCCTGCAATACCCTTCCCTCGGATGGGCCACTGTGTATCCTGTGTGTGTTTTGGTATCTTCGTGACGAATGTCTCTCACTGTTTTGTCCTACTATCCACACACGTGCCCCATCTGGCCTCTCCGTCTTCAGGAGAGCTGTCAGATAATGGCAACGTCAAAGCGGTTGAGCATGCCAACAGCGTTGCTGTTGATGTGTTTGGCAGTGCATGCGCAGCAACAAACCCATCCTCCGCTCCGCCTCCACGGCGTCACATTCCACCCTTGCACAGCAGGGATTCCACACCGTCTCTGTGTCACGCACATCCTTTGGGCCTCTTTGATCATATGTGGTCTCTTCGTACTCGCCGACTGTGCTCCAGAAGTATGGTGGGTGGGTAGGTGCGCAGCAGCATCCCCGACGCTGTGTGGGTTGCCGCCTGTGTACGTCTTCCTACAAAAATCGCACTCATCCCCGTGAACCATGACACGAACCTCATCAGTGTTTCATCGTGTTTTCCACACACGCATGCCTGCAATGCCCTTCTCTCAGATGGGCCACTGTGCATCTTGCGTGTGCTTTGTTTTCTTGGCGACGAATGTTGTCCTTATCACGTATCAAACGTTCATTCGCCGCACTGTTCATCGCAGCGCTGATAGTGTACGTGATCGAGTGTGTGTTGGAATGTTGCTGCAGTGCCCCATCTGGCCTCTCCGTCTGGCAGGAGAGCTGTCAGATAATGGCAACACTGCGGTACTCTTGATGACCTTAGGGGTGCATGCACAACACATGCCCCACCGCCCTCCCTTCATATCCCCTGGGCATCAAGTCGTGTGGAATCGGAACGGTTGTCTCCCCCTCGCCCCCTGTCAGAGGACAGTGCCACCCAGCCTCCTGCTATTGCGTTGATTGTTTGTTTGGAGGGTCAGGGGCTGCGGTGTGCGGCAGCAGGTTCGGCCAACACCCTCACCGTCACAGGTTCAGCAATGTCATGGGATGGGGAGGTGAACTTCGGCCTCGGCCTTCTGTGGTTCCTGCTGGCGCTGATCGGGCCTGTGGTGATCTCTGTGTACTTCATCAAAGCGGGACCGCTGTACACAGCATACCACCCTGAGGTGGCACCGATCGACCTGTGGGACACGCTTCCGATCTCGCAGAAGGCGCTGCGGGACAGCGTGATGTGTGAGCGTGGGTTCGACGTGGGAGATGGCCCGATCAACACAACAGATCTGATTCGCTGCAACATGGAGGACAGTGGGTTGCGCAGCATGCGGGTGCTCAGCACTTATGTTTACCCTGTGCTGTCGTTGTGGCGGTACGTGATGGCCATTGCCACACTGCGTGGGGTCCAGCCTGACAACTTCACTCTGTACAGAACCATATCGGCGTTGTCAGCAGCTGCCACCCCTGCGATCATATTTTCACTGTTCATGGTCGCCAATTTTCCTCCAGAGGAGAGTGTCTGGGAGGTGCGCAGCAACATCCCCGCTGCTGTGTGGGTTGCCCTCCGTCTGGATTTTATCATCAACACTCTCCTCCTCTTACACGTCCTGGGGTCAGATGGATCCGACCACCGATGGCTCGACTATGTTATTTGGCCTTGCACCGTATACCCACTGCTGGTGCCCCCTCTGGCCTTCCTTGCCGCACCTGTCGGGATGGTGCAGTATGCCTACTTCGAAGACTCCTACTGGTATCTCATCGCAGTGCCCATGCATTACTTTGTGGGGTATGCGGTGTCCTACGGGACGACGTTGCGGCCGAAGCAATCGATAGCCGCCCTCTATTGTGCCACGGAGTTCGCACTGTGCACAGCACTGTTCTACACGCTGGGTGGGGCGGACAGGCCGCCTGGCTCCTTCCTCCTCCCCGCAGAGACGTGGAGTGGGATGTTGTTCTTCTTGCTGATGTCCCCTGTGCTGCTCCCAGTGCTGATCTGCTGTGAGGTGGCGGACCCATCCTACACTGGGAGCAACCTGCTGCGTCTGTGGCGCAAGCCGTCACCACCACGCGTTGCCCTGGCAGCTACCTACGCGCTGTGTGCGGGGATGGTGCTGTACATACATGTGAGTGAGTCAGACAGCGAGAACCTTCCTTTCGTCATCGCCCTCTTCCCCGCCAGCATCTGTTTCATCGATCAGCTCCTCGACGATCCTGTTGTGGATATGTTTGCTGCGTTCGTCCCACCGGCCGTTGCTGCGTTCTTCTCTACCACTTCGGAGAACAGTGTGCGTGCGGCAGATGATGTTAACGGCAGTCCGCAGGACCGTGAGCTCGACGAGGCCGTGGTTTGAAATCATTGTTTGCAGACAGATCATCGGGTCCTCTCTTGTGACGGGTGATGATGTGACGGCTTTCCACGCTCCGCTGCTGCCCCCTTCAATTCTATGCTGACACCTTGACCCCAGTCGCGACATCCACTGCTGACGATGCCTCTCAGTATATCATGTTCCATCCACACACGCATGCGTGCAATGCCCTTCCCTCAGATGGGCCACTGTGTATCCTGTGTGTGCTTTGTTTTTTTGGTGACGAATGCTGTCATTCACACGGCACGAACATGTTCTTTGTCGCACTGTTCATTGCAGCCCTGATGTCCTCCATCAGTGATTGTGTTCTGCAATGACTTTCTCCCAATGCCCATCTGGCCTCTCCGTCTGGCAGGAGATCTGTCAGATAATGGCAACACTGCGGTACACTTTCCGAGTGCATGCACCACGAATGCCCCACCGCCCTGCCCCCCCCCCCCTCCCTACAAAACCCGGGCTTTTTCCAGCAAGACCCAGATGTTCACTACCGTGGCCTCCGGCGGCTGGGGGGCTCCGCCCCCAGCACTCCCCTGTCGCGTATGTCCAGGACCCAAGTCCTTTGGAGTCACATCAGGTACGGGAACAACCTATGCAACCTTTTTTCGATCCTTTTTTCGAACGCTTTTCGTTGAGGAGGGGGTGTTTTTTTTGTCACAACTCTCACATTTAGCCCACACACTCCCCAACACCACAGCCAAGCCCAGCAACGCCCCACCCCCCCCCCCCCTCCGAGATATGGCGTCCTGAGGCACCCACCCCCTTCCCCCCTCGCCATTTTGCCCTGCCCTGCAACCGGAGCGTGCTGCCCCAGCCATGGCACATTTCGGTGTCGGCAGGGTGGTGTCTATAGGCACAGGGGCTTCCCTGCGACTGCCCAGCCCTGCCGGCGCCTGGCGGGTGTGCCGCCTGCCGTCTGCACCGTGGTGCGCGCACCAACCCTTCGCGCAGAGGAGGCACAGGTCGGCAGCTGCAGAGGCGCCTGCACAGTCAGGCCCTTCGGGCATCGCATCGGCGGAGGGTTTCCAGGGGACGGCACCCGACACACCCTGCCCGACAGCCGTGCCGTGTGGCAGCACGCTGCCCGCAGGGCAGCCTGGCGTGCCCTTTGGGGTGGCGGCGGTGGCTTCCGGTGAGGCAGTGGTGGGCACCGAGGGGGTTGGGGTGGAACAAGGGGCGCGACGAGGTGCCCCCAGCGCTTCAGGACCCGCCCCTGCGTGGATCGCGCACCTCCGCGTGTTGGTGCGGAAGGCGCGCGCGTCGGGCGCAGCCCCTGAGGGGCGCCTGGTGGCGTGCAGCGTGGTGCTGGAGGGGGGTGGTGTCGTGCACGGGGTGAACTTTGCGCTGCACAGGTCGTTAGCGCCCTGCCAGCTGCGGCGGCGAATGCTGCATGGGTGTGCGGAGCACAATGCGGTTGCGGCGGTGCTGGCGCAGGGGATCGACCTGGATGCGGTCCGACAGGTTGCCGTCTATGCGGAGTGCCGGGAGAGGTGCATCGACAAGGAGCCTGTCCCCTGCCTGCACTGCGCCCGGATCCTGCTGGCGATCGCGACGCATCTGCAGGAGAAGGGGATATCCCTCCAGCTTCACCTCGTATCGCCGTCGGTTTCGCTTGCTGTGGGCGCCGTTGCACCACATGCATGCAGCGATGCGGCCTCAGCAGCTTTGGCCCACCCTGCCGTGGAGGTGCATGCCTGGTACCTGGGTGTCTAGGCGTGGCAAAGGGCGGCGTTGTCGGGAGACGGTTGTCTTTGGGGGGACGCGGGGAGGCGGGCGGGTTTTTTTTTTTTGAAATAGCCGCCTGTCCACGGCTCCGCCCATTCTCAGGCGGGTTGGCTCAGCTGGTTGACACATTGATGGCGAAGTCACCCACTGTTCTTTGGTGACGGGCCGTCACCCATCCCACCTCCCGGTTCCCAGGCCCAGTATTCTCATCGAGGCGTTTCTCATCGGGACGCTCGTGTCTCAAAAGAAGCAGTGGATTTTTCGATATTTTGCGTTGCCCGTATGGCGTGCCTCACCTGGGTGGCGGATATTTCTTCTGTGCCTGATGGTGCGGAAAGGAGATATGTTCGCGAGCACCCTCACCACCCCACACCTTTCTCTGAGGGCACTCGGTTGTGCCGGGGGGGGGTTTTTTTTGCGTTTCTTTCCCTTGACAATCATTCCCCCCCCCTGGCCTCCCCCCCTCCCCCCCCCCCCCCCCCCCCCCCCCAGCCGATCCATCTTCCTATCCTTCGAGGCCTTTGCCACGCATGCATTCGCTGTATGTTAGGGGTATATCCCCTGTATTTATCTAGCCCCATCCCACCCCAGAGTGTTCGCGGTGTGCCCCCGCATACCACACACCGATGCAGCAAAGGCCAGACGCATCAATCGAATGAGGTGAGAAGGGGATCACGGGAGTAGGCCCCACCCCCCCCCCCCACCCCACCCCCACCCTTTCTGACACGCCACAATGTGTATTTCTATTTCAATACCCCAGCTCGACAAGATGATGTCACCCACACAGCCCTCCGCCGCACCGCCAACACAGAAACCCTCCCCCCCCCCCCCCCCCCACACACACACAACCCAGCGCATGGACCTCGCCTGGTCGGAGCAGGAAGCGCGGAGCCCGCGGACCAAGCGCTGCTGAGAGCTTCCACCTCCCACCCCACCCCCACCCCCCCAATCTCTCTCTCCCTCTCTCTCTCACGCAAAGACACCCCTAAATGGCTGAGGATGGGACTCAGAGTGGGGGGTCCACCCCGTTGCACGGGGCTGTGGGGTTGAGTCGATCCCCCGGAGTGCAGGCGCCGCCCCCTCTGGGCGCTTCGGAGCTGGTGGGGCTCCCCGATGTTGTCGCTGAATCCCTCTACGGCCCGCGCATTGCGGAGCGAGCCGCAGCACCCGCCGATGGGGCAGATGCCTCGCGTGTCGAGGAGGAGATCGGCTCTGTCTACGCTGCGATGAACAAGATGCAACGCGCCCTCTCCTCCCTCGGCAGAGACCTGCGGAGCGCAGCCTCGGAACAGCCGCAGCAACCTCCTCCGCAGGCAGCCCCTGTGAAGCAGACGCCTTACAGCGCCTTCAGCTTCAGCCGCAGCGCACCGCCTGCAGATGCTGACGATCTGGAGAAGGCATACTACGCAATGTCCTCTGCGAAGGAACCCAACTCCGCAACCCCCAGCAGCAGCGGCTCGCCTGCGTCGGGTGCGAGTCTGGCGGAGGCGGAGTCAGCCCTCGCTGCATTGGGGAACGGGCTGCACCAGCTGGTGGCATCCGTGACACAGCAGGGGGGGCTTGTGACAGAGCTGTCGGCGGCTTTCACGAGGCATCGGGAGGAAATTGACACGGCGCGGACGCGGGAGGCGTCGATGGAGAGCATCATCGTGACTCTCCAGAAGCACATCGAGCGGCTGGAGGAGGGCGGGGGTGGTGGCGGTGGCGGCGGTTTCGGAGGGCAGGATGACGGGGTCTCATTCCTGGAGGACCGGGCCTGCCAGACGTCGGAACCCACACCGGATCTCTCCGAGCAGTGGAAATTCGCCCGGCGGCAGGCGAGGCGGAAGGCGAAGCTGAACCCACGCCACCCCGTCTTCCTCCGCCTCTCCTGCACCGGGTGCCACATCCCGATGTCCCGGAGGCGTTGGGAGTGGCTGCCGCGGGAGGCGCAGCGGAGGGTTGCCGAGCTGCAGTATGACGTCGACCAGTATATCATCGAGCAGCAGAGGGCCGTGTCGGAGCTGGTCCTCCCCCCAACCTGCGTCTTCTGTGAGGAGAAGCCAGAGATTGAGGCGATCGATGAGTTTGGTGCTCCCGAGGCGCTCCTCCCGAAGAAGAGCAAGGCGGAGCAGGAGAAGGAGCTTGCGATGCGCATCCTCCTGAAGGAGGACGGTGAATTCCTCGTCTCCGAGATTGCAGGGGTTGCCGCCGCGCTCTCCGTTGTGTCCGTCGCATTCCTCGATGTGTTCTCCACGATGCAGGATCTCCCGGATGACGTCGCAGCCCTCGTCGTAATAAACAAATGGCGTGCCCTGGGCAACGCCTTGGATGTCGTTGTGGAAAAGAACCCCAAGCAACGCCTGGGCCTCCGCCTCGACAACGACCTGAAGGTGTTGGGGGTCGATGCGAGGAGCCCAGCCGCCGATGCCGCGATACCCCCCATCCCCGTGGATTGGTACCTCCTTGCGCTGAACCACCTTATGGTGGATAAGCTGGACTCCGGAGTGCGGAACACCCTCACCGCGTCTGCGCAGGTCAGCCTCACCTTCGCCAAGCGGAGGGTGTCGGCAAACCCGCAGGAGGACCTGAAGGACATTCTCTACCGCGAGGTGAACATCGCGGGGATTATAGAACAGCATCAGAATGCCGCGCGTGTTGACGCTGCTGCGGACAGCCTCGACGCCTCCCCCCCGCCCGCCCCTGAGAGCACCGCATCCTCCGAGGAGGAGTGCGAGGGGCCCCTGTCCCTCCTCCCATCCGCAACGCCCGACGACAGCCCGAAGGCTGTGTCAGAGGGTGCATCTGAGGGGGAGGGTTGCGACGGTGCTGCAGCCGTTCCCCCGCCTTCCCCCACCCCGGGGGTGGGGTGCGCTGGGCCCGGCTTGCCGCAGCGCGGTGGAGGCGCGCTGCCACCGGCGGCACCGCCAGGGCCTGGCGAAGGGGATCGTGCTGCGACCCCAGAGGTTCCCGAGGGGTCTTCGTCTGTCGAGGGGCTTGGGGCTGGCGTGGTGTCGGGTATGGCGGTGCACCAGTTTCCCCTGCGCAGGGCGGGTGTGGCTGAAGGTGGTGGGAGGGAGCGGGGCGGCTCCGGTGCCTCCAGCAGCCTCAGCAGAGGGGCGGGCCCTGCGACGCCCCTGCGGGAGTCGCGGGAGCGTGCCGGGAGCTCGGCGGGGGCGTCGGAGGTGCAGCTGACGCTGAGGGGGAGCCCCAGCGCGGCGGAGGATGACCTCCGCAGCGAGCTGTCCACCACGGTGGGGGTCATGGCGGGGAGCGCGGTGACAGCCGATGAGGGGGGCGGGTGGTTCTCCAGGATGATGCGCAAGAAGCCCAAGAAGAAGGACCCGCCTCCAGAAGCAGCTTCCGATGCATTCCCCACGTACGATGAGATGTGATCAGCGGTGGAGGCGGAGGGCCTGTATGGCTGCCGCGTTGAGCGAGTCGGTTATATAATTCTGTTCCCTAGCTGCCGTCGATGTTCCCCATTCCCCTCCCATTGTGCATTGATCTGCCCTGTACAGCATATCTGGTGTGGTGCACGACTCCGAGCATGTCGAAGCACAGAAGCGAATAATATTTCTCTGCAAACGCTTCGCGATTGCCGGAGGGTTGTGGTGCGGGGTGTTCTCGTCACAGGGATATATCCACCTTTCATAGCTGAGGGGCGAAGAAAAAGGTTCCCTGCCCACTTGGATGGCTCAAATGAAGAGTGCGCGTGGTGTTCCGTGCTGGCGTGCAGCGCGTTGTCAAGAAATGTAACAAACACGATACGTATGGCAGATCCTTTTTACCAGAACAGGATCTGTTTCTGTTCAGTGTCAAAAAAAAACGATGGGGCTGGGGGTGGCGTGGCGTGGGGGTAGCACTGTTGGGCAACAAAACACAATGCCTCGCCGATACGTGGGTTGGTATTCCAAAGTGCAAGTGGCAAAGGCGCACCACCCCCACCACCCCCCTCCCCTTCCCATACCCAGCCCCCCTCTTCTGTCCCACCCCACAAACCTGGTACCGTTTACCTCTTGGGTGTCTTGGGTGTGTGTCACGCCCCGCCCGCTCTCCACGCACCCCAAAAAGCGCTGCCGGTGCGCCAGGTTTTCCCTCTATTCCGTCCGAGTCTGGCCCTCTGAGCCCCGCTGATCACCTGATGTGATGCGAGCAAGGTGGTGGGTGGGGATGGGGAAGAACGAGTGATTTTTTTTAAATATTTTTTTGCGGTTTCTACTGTTGTGACTTGCGCTTTGTGTCTTCTGAGGGGGGGGGGGATCATTTGGCCCGCCCTTCTCACCCCACGCCCCCCCTCCGACTTCCTCTTCTCAAATCCTCATCAGCAATGCTATGGCACGGTTTGCTCTGCTGGCTGCAGAGGGACCCTGACTCTCTCTCTCTCTCTCTGTCTATCGAAATACTTCAAGTGTGAATATCCCCGTGACTGAAAATACCTGCACCCTGCAACTGTCTCTTCCTCTCTCTCTCTCTCTCTCTCTCTCTCTCTCTCTCTCTCCACCACAACGGGAGGTGACAGGCGGTGATTGTCTGTTGCGTGTTGCCTTCTCCGCATGCTGGCTGCCCCTCCCCCCGACACACAACGCACCTCGCTCGCCGCTTGAGGGTCATTTCTTATACAGTGTCGCAACCAGCGCTGCCGCTTTTGGTCCAACAGACCTGGCCTCATTCTCGCTCTGTCTGTCTGACCTTTCGCGATTCGCGATACCCATTCCTCTTTCGCAGTGAACCAGCTTCTACCGCAGGGTGGTGCGGGTTGTTGCTGGAGCGCACAGAATATGCCTACCCAGTGGGCAGTGGTCCCACCTCGAACCTGCGAACACCTCTCGCGGAATGTCTCGGACACCATCTGCATAAAGAGTGGAGGAATGGAGGGGAGTCGGCACTGTGACTGACTGTTCGCTGCAGCGGGGCCTCTTGCACGCCATCCCCCAGCGGGTTCTGCGGATTCGGTGCGATGGCTTTTCCCTGCTGCCAAGCATGATGGGGGGGTTTGTGGGGGGGAGGGGTGGGTCAACCCTTACGGGTTTTTTTTCACGATGTTCCATTTCGATACCCATTCATTGCGCAATGGTCCCAAGAAGACTTGGTGATTCGCTGGTGCGGAGAAGCGGGTCCCAAGAGAAAGATGCATGCCGCCGGTTCTGACTGAGATGAAATGCCAGATGATGGGCACGGCAGCAAGCTGCCTGGGATGGGATGGACTGCCCCAGGCCCTGGCAGGGGTGTTGGTGCCAGGGGTCTAAACCAGTCGCGGGCATACCACATAGCACGCACTGGCTTCCCCTTGCTTCTTCAAAGAAAGATGTGTTTTCGTTATCCAGTAGAATGGCTCATCTCATCGCGTGTGAGTGGGGTGTGTGGCTGAAGACCCCATATATTTGTGTATGCCAAATAGTGTTCTGTCGCAGGGTTTCTGCACTAGGGTGGAGAGGGAAGGGTTTCGCACAGCCTCGGAATACTGCACATCATTGGTGTGTCTGGATGTGTGCGGGACCTCTAACAAGAACGGTGTTTGGTTGCGGTACCATCTCCCGAGGACGGTCTGCACTGTACAGGAGTTGCAGCCATAGTGCCCATGTACACCAACGCAGAAAGCAGCGACTTTTCCCCTGATGCGTCGACTGTGGCAGTGGCTGTCCCCACAGAAGGGGTTGCCGTAGTCTCAAAACAGGGACCCCCCTCCCCCCGCTGCCACCTCCTATGGTGTTCCGTCTTCTGAGTGCATCCCTTGAATACGCTATGCCATGCACCTCGTTTCTCCTTTTATCACCCCCCCCCCCCCCCTACCACCACCGCCACATCACCTGCCCTTTCAGACACACCACACACACCGCACATCCCCACCCTCTGCTCTGCTTCAACGCTGTCACGTCAAGTGGTGGGAGGCGCTGGGGCTCTGCACTGCGTCACTAATGCGATGAAACCCCGAATCATATTGTTTGCGGCGCATCTAGTTGCTGTGATCTGCGTGGCACGGGGAGATGGGGCTGATGTCCTCGAAGAGGGTTTGCGGAACGACATCACCATAAAAAATATGAACGACCTCCCTTTCTTCACCCGCGGGCCCCACGTCGTGGTCCTCGAAGACGCACCACGCCACTCCGTCGCCTGGGCCTCTGACATCACCCCTGGGCCCTTCGAGGAGTCGCAGACAGTACGGTTCACCACCTCCGCCTCTGTCCCGGAGCTCTTCGCGGAGCAGCCCGCAATCTCCGCCACCGGAGTGCTCACCTTCGTCACAGCACCCGATGCAAACGGCTTGACCCCTGTCTCCGTTACTCTCTCAGATGGGGCTGGGGGGACCAGCGACACTACCCTAACCTCCATTGAGGTCATGCCTGTCAACGACCCGCCGACCTTCAAACGGGGTGTGGATGTGACAGTCCTGGAGGATGCAGCCCCGGTGTGCCTCAAGGGGTGGGCGTCCGACGTCTCCCCCGGGCCTGCGAATGAGAGGGGGCAGGTGGTGTCGTTCAGCGTCGTGCCCCGCTCCCCTTTGGCCTTCCTCCGCAGCCCGACGCTGGATGCGATGTCAGGGGACCTCTGCTTCAGCCTGGCTCCAGATGTGGCAGGGGATATCGTGGTCGACGTCGCAGCCTCCGATTCGGGGGGGACGTCAAACGGGGGGCGGGACACCGCACTGCCCGTCGCCTTCTCCGTGTCTATTGTGCCGGTTAACGACGCTCCTTTTTTCCTGAAGGGGGCGGACATCACGGTGTCCGAGGATGCGCCCGACATGGTATTCACCAAGTGGGCCACCATGGTGTCAGCAGGGCCTCTGGAACAGCAGCAGACTGTTTCGTTTGCGACGGTCTGCGCCGACCCGTCAATGTTTACCCTGGTGCCCAAGATATGGGAGAACACGGGTGACCTCGTCTTCACCCTGGCCCCGAATCGGAATGGCGAGACGCGTGTTGACGTCGTGCTGACGGACAATGGGGGCACCGCTAATGGGGGGCAGAATGTCTATCGGAGCTTCTTCTACATCACGGTCCGACCGGTGAACGACAGGCCTTCGTTCGTCATCGGCACTGACATCCAGGTGTGTATTAATGAATTCGGGGTGGGTGGGGGGGGCAGTATTTTTTGTAATATCCGATTCGCTGAAAAAATCAGCGGTTTGCTCGAGAGCAACGCTACCGCCATCACCACCTCTGCAGGTCAACGAGGCGAAAGAGAATGCGGTGAACCGGGTTGTCCGCCCGCGGTGGGCGTCCTCACTGTCACCTGGCCCACCCGACGAGGTCAACCAAATGGTATGAGTCGTGCGTGGGCTGTGGCAATGCCACAGGCCAGATGATGCGCGTCGGGAGGATTTGGCTGGGGGGGGGGGGGAGTAGTTCTCTGTGCCTTGCCTTTCCCCCGCTTTAAGTTTTGCTATTTGCGATTTTACACCGTGTCAAACGTGACTCGCCGTGCTCGCTGTCGACTGTGCTCCACCTCCCGCCCTCCCCAACGCCACACCTCTGCCACAGCTGCGCTTCACCGTCGAGGTGGACAAGCCTGGGATGTTTGTGCTGCTCCCAACCATCAGCATACCGGGCGGGGACCTGGAGTTCGAGCTTGTTCCCGACGTCAGTGGGGTGGTGACGGTGCGCATCGCCCTGATGGATGACGGTGGTGTTGAGAACGGAGGGATCGACCGCACCGACACTGCATCCTTCAAAATCAACGTCGTCAGCATCAACGACGCGGGGGACAGGCTGGTCCGATGAAAACCAGGCAGTCGCCTTCCAGTAGAACGTTCTCCGCCCCGATCTGTTCACCGCTGAGGGCCAGCCCGCCATCATGCCTGATGCTGCCTGCGGTTCACCCCTGCGCCGGGCCATGTGATTGGCAACAGCACGG